>CAIGRB010106423.1:50466-78800 GCA_903798255.1 Fraxinus quadrangulata
CAGTTGATATTAATCACGAAATTGTATCATCGAACATTTCGTCGGAATAAAAATTCTGATGAGATTCGTATGAAGATTGCATGTGTGAGAGATGTCCATGAAGTGTGTTCTAGCATAAGACCCTTTATTTTGTATTTGGAAGGTTAGGTAGGACAGGTATTGTTTTCGAGAGCGACATGTAGCAATCATCTGAGTTCCACGATGAAACTAATCACGAAGTAAAAGTGATATTCTATGTGCTTGATTTATTTAGGCAGTACTCAGGGTCATGTGCTTGGCCTAGTCATGGCCAGGCCATCTGTTTAATAAAGTGTTCAAGGCATATTATTTACGAAAATATGTCTAATTAAAATCACTGTAAGTGTACGATTGGTTAACAAGTAGTAAAATGGATTTTGAGTTCCCACAGAGATTGATTAATTTAAATTCTAATTACCGTGACCTTAACCGAAATAATGAAAGTGAAGTATTGTTTTGATGAAATTATAACTAAATTAATGATAAGTATGCAATTATGAATGAATTAACTGACTAAATGCAATTTGGCGATGAATATAAATTGAAGTGTTTTCTAATATGTGATGAATGTACTAGAATCAAGAATCTCTATGCAATAATATTTTTAAACATAGTTCTACACCTTGACGCACGATTGAAATATTGAAGAATCAATGCTCCTAAATTATTTAACAGTCTCTCTCGAGTAAAGTTAAACATAATCCAATATATGATCCAACTATATTTCTATGACGGATGCGAACATACAAGAATGCATGTATTTTTATGAATATTTAAAGATTCACATAAGGCATAGTGTTATATTTTTATTCCATATCGGACCCTATGATAATTTATTCCACGTCGAACATATTCCCCTTCTTTCGAATACATGAAATAGATTACCACGCTCACACAATCACGTATCCAATAATCATGGAGAAAAGAAACTCACATAAATCATTCAAATATCCAAAAACGTGTTTTTGATTGTTAAGAATGTAAAAACTAAGAATTGAAAATCATATTACATAGTTCATCTAGCCCTAGTATAGAATTAACCTAGCCTAGCATGATGGGAAGAAGAAAATCAGAAAAATAATGAAGAAACGACATCACCCCGATTAATCTTGAATTGAATCTTCATGTTCTTGGAGTTGATCTTTGTGTTCTTGTCTCTTTTCTGCTATCAAAAGTCTTTAAAAATCTCTTCTCTCATTCTGGACGAGCCAATTGTTTAAATACATGATCCAATATTTGTTTCCATAGGTAGTTGACTCGAAAAAGAAAACCAGAAATTTGCCCAAAAAAGTTGTACTATGCGACCACATAGTTATCCCCTATGCGACCGCATAGTTATCATGGATTACACCCTGGAATTTTCTGAAGGCTCATATGCGATCGTATAGGTTTTAAGTTATGCGACCGCATAGCTTAATCAACTTCCAAAATGTAGCAAGTTGGTCTTTGAACTCCGCTTTGCATTTCTCGACCTTTTTTCTCATTTCTTCTTCTTCCAATATTTCATTCCTTTAATCAATTTGATCTCGCCATCTTCACATCTTCAATTCCTCTTTCGGGTCATCTTTCGATTATTTGCACATTGATCCCTGAACTTTGATTTTCTTTCGCTTTAGTCCCTTTCCCATTTTTCTCCTAATTTTCGCCATATTCATCAAGTTTTGTCCTTCAGAACACAAATTACATCGAATTAAACTATATTCCACATATTTATTCACAATTATCAATGTTTGTGGTCTAAACTAAGTGTGTAAAACACACTTATCACGTATGCATGGTCTTTCCTCTTTGATGGACTGTGCAACACAGCTCATAACAGGCGATGGTTGAAGCAAGGTCACCAACTTTGGCTGTGCAGTGGTGCCAGTGTGGTAAGGGTAGTGCAGTGGTGATGCGTTAAGGAATAAAATCTCAAATTGAATAAAAATGAAAACATAGACTAATTTATAAGGATTTGAGCTGCTTTTCTTAATAAGATTCACTTTTTAAGATGAAATTTCAAGTCTTAATATGGTATCAGAACGCATTAAAATTCAACGAGCAATTCAATCCGATTAAAACTAAAAAATGAGTACATGGATTTCAAAATTGGTTTGTTTAAATGAGCCATCATCTTGCGGTGACATGTTAAATGATGAAATTTCATATCGAATAAAAATGAAAATATAAACCAACTTATAAGTGTTTTGGCTACTTCTCTTAATAGGTTGACCTTGTAAAATGGAACATCGAGTCTTAACATGGTATTAGAGCTCATTAAGTTCTAATGAGCAATTCGATCCGATTAAGGCTCAAAAGAATGAACACACAGATTTTAAAATTGATCTGCTTAAACGAGCCATCATCTCGAGAGAGCATGTTAAGGAATAAAATCTCATATTGAACAAAAATAAAAACATAAACTAATATATAAGAATTCGAGTTACTTCTCTTAATAAAGTTGATTTTTTAATATTGAACCACAAGTCTTAACATGATGTAGTAGAGATGCTGGTTGGTGGAGCAGTATCCGGATTCCGGGGCCATGGTGTGTGCATGGGTGGAAGAACATGAATTTTTTGTTTAATTATTTTTTATGAGTTTATATATATAGGGGTGGTTATTTACCCACATCTCTTTATAAATGTATTATATTTTAATTCTATTATTTATTATTAACCTTTATTTATTATCTCATTTATATTCTTAAATTTTTTCTTCATCGAACTCTTGTTTTTTACATTTCATTGGTCAGAAAATCTTGTATTTTATCATGATTTTCATTTAAAAATGTTATTAACATGTTTTAAAATGAGTTTCAAACATTTAATCACATTTTTTTCATTATTATTTGATTTGCTTATTTAAAAATATAATGAACAAATGAGTCTTTTTATTCTATCTTAAAGAAAATTTTAGAGAGAAATCATAATAAAAAACAATTTATATTAAGAATATGATGGAAAAAAATAAATTTGAGACATAATGATCATTTTATCCTCTTAATTTTTTTTGACAATTATAGTGGTTGATCAATGAGAAATGGTTTAATACTATTGATTTACCAAATGTTGGAGACACAAATGATAAAAAAAAAAGTTAGGGGCGAAAAATGCAAAAGAATGGAAAGTTGGGGACGTTAATATATCCAATTTATTTTTATATAACAATGTGTGATATTATTAAGCCCTTATTTGGTGAGGACCAAAATCAAGATTTTAATATAAATCAACTATTAATTTTATTCATATGTTTTATGAGGTCCATAACTTTTCAACCACACTTTTCATCAATTTTTGTTAAAATTTAAAAACATGATATTTAGCTACAACAAACGGAGCTAAATACCAACATTTCTTTTTTACGACTTAGTCCCCATTCTTTTTTTGTGCAACTTGATCCACAACCTTTGATTAGTTGGTAGCATTCATCCAAATGGATGGTTTCTATTAGGTCTGGGCGAAAAAATCGGAAAATCAATCGAATCGAACCGAGCCATAGGTCGGTTTGACACAGGTAATTGGTTTGGTTTTTTTTTTTTTTTTTTTTTAAAGAACCATGGTGGGTTAGTTCGGTCATGATTTGAAACCTCAAACCGCTGGTTAACCGAACTGATCCAACTCACTTACATGTTTACCTTTTATGTTTTTTAAAGAAAAATAAAAATCAAATAATTATATCTCGATCCCCCCCCCCCAACCCAATTTATGATGTTGCCAGTAAGTAATAGCACTGAAAATTTCATTTCATAAGCTCATTATAGTATACTTAGACTTTTTTTCTCTCCTTAGACAGTCGGGCTACATAATGCATAAAAAATCAACAAAATTTTTAAATTTTCTATTTATCCGTGTCTATTAACCTGATTTTATTCATTACTCAATAGTTCTTGTAATATAAATTTATTTACTTACTTTAGTTCTTCCAAAATCTAGACAATTCAGTTTGGACTAAAAGTCTAAACCGACTAGCCGAACCAAACCAAGCCAAACTAAGTTGGTTTAGGTCGGTTCGGTTTAAGAGTTAGAGTGAGTTTGTTTGGGTTGAAATTCACCCAAACCGACTATTTTGGTTTTGGTTTCAGATTGAAGTCGAAACCAACCCAAACTAAACAGCGCCTGTGCCTAGTGTCTGTCCAATTTTGTGTTAGTCAACGGATTTGACAAGAATATTCAAAAATTAAAGAAAAAAAGGCCAATTCATTATTTTTAATCGAATATAAAAAAAACTGAAATAATTTAAAAGTGAAACAAAATTAGTAAAGGGAAAAATGTCATCTTCATTACTACCTTCATGAATTTGCTCAGAGCACCGAGGAAGCAGTTGAAATAGGTAGCTATATATTTATGGCATCCAAACTCCCAACTACCGTCATGAATTTTGCCCATGAAGCCTTTATTTCATCACCTCCCTCATTACATTTTATCATTTGGTTATATAATAACTAAATAACAATGACAGTGTTTTACACATTCAGGCACGTTTGTGACTTTTCTCAATAGTTGAATTGATCTTAGGTTTCTTTACGAAATTCAAATATAGTCGAAAAAATGGCCAGTGCTCAAATCAGCCTAATCACAATCACAGCCATATTGATTTTCTCCACACATTTTTCAACTGCAACCAAAACTGGAATTCCCTCTAGGCCTTTCAAGAAAGTGTATGCTTTTGGTGATTCATACACAGACACAGGCAATACATATTCATCCACTGGTCCTAGTTCATTCACTCATGTATCAAACCCTCCCTATGGCACCACATTCTTCCACCACCCCACCAATCGATACTCCGATGGACGGCTCATGATCGACTTCGTGGCTCAGGCTCTTTCGTTGCCGTTCTTGCCTCCATACCGCGACCCAAAGTCCGATAAATCGTATGGTGTCAACTTTGCTGTTGCTGGATCCACTGCTATAATACATAGTTTCTTTGTGAAAAACAACCTTACACTCAATATTACTCCTCAGTCACTCCAAACACAACTCATTTGGTTCAACAAGTTCTTGGAAAGTAAAGGGTGTAATGGCTCAACAACAAGCCAAGAGTGCACGGCAGCATTAAATGATGCACTGTTTTGGGTAGGTGAAATTGGAGCAAATGACTATGCTTATAGCAGCTTTGGAACTTCTGTCTCCCGTACAACTATTCAAAAGCTTGCCATCTACAGCGTTACCAGTTTTCTTCAGGTAATGTAAGGGAATTACTAATGACTTTCATGATCTGTTTTAATCATGTTGCTAGCAATAATGCTTGAATCAACCCGAAATATCACTTGAGCAAAAGTGAAAAATAGGTGAATGTACACTTTTTGAGTGCTAAGATCTGAGTGAATAGGTGAATGTTTTTTGCATTTTTTTTCTATTTTTAGAGGAAGAATAGATAGAGCAGGACGCTTCAAAACGATGTTACATGAAGTAAATTACTCTTAGAATGGTGGACGATAGTAAATAAGGAAAAGAAGTTAAAATGTTGTCTGTTATTTTGTCATGTACAATCTAGTATTACTTATCAAACATACATTATAAATAGTTTACGTACCGTGGTCCTTGAGTTACATGATCTTGTAACTTTTAAGAAATGATCTTGACATTTCCAAGGCTGTATTCGCTCCACAGGCATTGCTGAATAAGGGTGCAAAATACATTCTTGTTCAAGGCCTGCCACCTACAGGGTGCCTAACACTGTCCATGGCACTGGCTCCTACAGATGACAGGGATGATATGGGGTGTGTAGGAAGTTTAAACAAGCTAAGTTACCTTCACAACACAATCCTCCAAGCCAAGTTGAATGATCTCAGAAAAAAGTTCCCACAGGCAGTCATTGTTTATGCAGACTTCTGGCATGCCTACACGAATATTGTAAAAGGGGCAAAGAACTATGGCTTCAAGGAGCTTTTCAAAGTCTGCTGCGGGTCGGGCGGTGGAACGTACAACTTTGACGCCTTCGGTACATGCGGCTCGCCAGTGTCGACTGCCTGCACCAACCCTTCTCAGTACATTAATTGGGATGGAGTTCATCTTACTGAAGCCATGTACAAAGTGTTGGCACGCTCATTTCTCAATGGGACATTTTGTCATCCACATTTTGGTCATTTACTAGACAAGAAACTACAATAGGCTGATTATATATTCCCCATAGATTGGCTCAATTGATGGCGTCTGCAACTTGTAGTCTTATATTGTGACGCTTTATGAGATTGTTGTGTTGAGAAGTAAACAGTTTTCAAATCCTCTTTACTTTGTGTCAGTTGCAGAGTAACATGGACTAGATTGATATCTATCGAATTTTAATTTTATAAGATGAAAACTCTCATATGTCGAGATTTGATTTGAATAATTTAATAAAAAACACATTTTTAAATAAGAACTTGTGATGTTTCCTTTCAAAACTAGTTACCAAGAAACATTTGAATTCACGTCTCAAAAATAGAATTCAAAAATTACATCAAAAGGGTTCTTAATCCTCAAATAAATTTCCACTCGTGAAAGCGAGATGCTCAATACAAAATTCATGTATCTAGAGTTACTTTTATATTTTATCCATCGAATGTGGAATGCAAAATGCAAAGACTTGCGTTATTCGCTAGAGTTATTTTTATCTGTTTAGCTATAGCCCTTCCACTAGGCACCTTAGGATCAGAAAATCAAATTTTGTTCCTCGATGGAAAGACTAGTGCCCTGAAACAATAAATGAAAAATAGAAACGCTAGCAAGTTAATTATTTGGACTAGGGAAAAATGAAAAACTCGTCACCTATTAATTTTGTTTGTCCATATTTTTTCAAGAATTTTTGAATGATGTGTGGTTAAAAGTTGTGAATCTCATAAAATATGTAATTGAAAATTATTTTGAAGCAAAATGGTTTTAGAAAAAATCTTTAACAAACAAGCTTACGTAAAATAATTGTTTGGATTAACATTTTCAAAACACTCTCATCACGTTCTTTCATTTCATTCTCACCCTCTCTCGCATCAACTCCTTGCGTTCCCCTTCTCCCAGAAGAAAGGAAGACGCAAGATAGGGAACGTCAGAAGGGATAGGGCAGAATCTTTAAGGAGTTCATAGAAATACTCTTAAAAGGCTGGGGATCCAACGGAAGGAAGTGGGTTAGAGATTGAAGAAATGGATTTTTTAGAATAGATTTTTAAAGTGATTTTCCTCAAAGAACGTGTGGCTAAAAGGTTACAAATATTTATAGATTTATGACTTGAAGAATAATTGATAAAAAATGAGTTTGAGAGAAAATAAATTTTAAAAAATGAGAGTCAAACGTAACTTATTTTTACCAAACTTAAATAAACTCATGTTTGGTGTAGCTTAAATAATTAAAATTCAAGCCAAATTCATACATTTATTAGGATTTACAACTTTTATCATATTTTCAATAATATAATTCATTAACTTTTATCAAAATTTAATAAAAATCAAAATTTTAACAACACCAAACAAGGGCTAAATATTTAAATGAATAAAAAAATAAAAGCAAACATTACACCTTGACTATATAGTCCCTAATTGGTCTTTTTTTCCCCCTTTTTCAATACAAAATTGCCAAGAGCATTCCGAGAAATTCTTACAGGTATTTTTTGTACACATAGCAGAACTGTTAAATTTTTTTTTTAATGAGACATACACATTTAATCAATTTTTAAATTCATATTTAATTAATTTTTATTAAATCTACTAAAAAATTATATTTTACTATAACAAACAAGGGCATTGGAAAATTTGCCTTTTATTTTCATATTTATAATTTGTGAGTGCAAATTGGAGAAAAATATCCTTTTTTTTCTTTCTTTTTTTTAAACCAGGGAAGAGGGGACAAGACTTGAGGAGTGGGTTACCTCTTTTGATAGTCCTTAAATATACACTCACATATGAGCCCTAATCCATAGATCTTCCTTCAGCTCCTGGATCGCTAATCGCTGCTTAATAGTTACGAGTCTTAACGATCAAGGTGCGTAACCATTTGAAAATTTTATAAACCCTAGTTTTTTTATTACTCAAATCGACATTGAATCACTTTTGAATTCGGAACATTTGAAGACAGAATTTTGCACAAATCTTGACTTTTTAACTTCTGGGTTCATCTCATTTTTTCCTCCTTTGTAATAATTTTCATGCTATGTAGACTGTTGAAAAATGAAATATTAACGAGTTAGAATTGTGGTTTAAATTCTGCACGAAACTTTTATTTTTCATTCTCTGGGTTCGTTTATTTTTTTACCTATTTCATAGTATACTGTGCTTTTTGTTGATTTCTTGGAAGATTCGAGTTTCATTTATATAATCCGTACTTCTTGCTTATGAGATTTGCCTTGCTAGTTTGATTGCAGACTCACTATCATTTTTTAGGGATTGTGTAAAAGATTATATTTTTCTTTGTAAATAGTATAATTGATTCTTATAATCTTCATTTAGTACCTGATTTTGGGATTATTATGGGAAGAGAATTTTTATTGTTTTGTTGGACTTGGAATATTTTTCTGCCTAATACTGCAGAAAGTGTGTTGGAGGTTTAATGTGGTCAGTTTGTTTGCTTGCAAGGCCTCAGCATTTAGACTTGTTAAAAAAATTCGATGTTGAATGATATTGTCTTTAGTTGCAAAAATGATGCCTCATTTCCACGGGACTTTTTGTGTCAAAACTTCGAATATGAACGGCCTGGCCTATATGATGATATATTTTTTGGTTGAGTTTTTATTTTTACACTTATTGGAAAAAAATTCTGAAAGATAGTTGGAATCTGATTTTAAAGTGTTTGCAAAGTGATCATAATTCACTAGTATGGAGCTGTATGGGGTGTCCTTTTTGAGCCTAATCTGACAATTATGCATTTAGAAGCGGAGTATTAGTTACCCTTTTGTTGATCCTCTGTGCTTTGACGGAATGAGAGGAGAATGTATAAAATTAGGGGAAAAGCTTGTAGATGCCTTATTCAGTGAATTGGGTGGAATAGTACTTTTAGGGTATCTGGTAAATGTAGCAGTCTGTTCAAGATTTGAGGCTTCAAATGACTACAATCTATTTTGGTAGATGTTTGTTACTTCAAAACTATCAAAGATTTTCTTAGCATATTAAAATTGTAGATACAGTGAGGTGTGTTGTATATGATGATCTTCTGCAGGTTGATACCTATCCTTGGATGTTCAGTTAGAAACTCTACTTCCAAGAAGAAGAGCACTTACTATGTTGTTCATTCAACACTTTCGTTTTAAGTTCTTCAACATCAAGTTGTTCTTGATTTTTAGAAAAATAAGAATCATGCTTGTAAAAGAGTTAATGTTCTTGGATATTCTTGGGGTTAAATAGATACGTAGGAAACAGAAAGCAAGGATTGAAACTCAATATTAACTGTTGTACAGGAGCATGAATATTAATTTATTGAAAGACTGCTAACTATAAACTTGACTATAAACTTTTTATTCACCTTTAAGGATCATTAAAAAATATATTTGATTATTTAGAAGACGACTTACTTTATAATCAATTTTGGTAAAACAGCGTTTTGGGTATTGTTGAACAAGATACACATTACGGAGGCACAAGATTTACTCTAATCTTGATTCCAGATTATTTGTGTTATTTATTTTAATTGAATAATGGAGTGAATTGATTTGAATAATATGACGTGAATCGTGAATTTCTGGAATTTGATTAATATATACATGTATGTGGGAGTGACAGAGACAAATGGTAGTGCTTTCTCTGTTCCTTGGTAGCGCAAAATTTCTTTATTTATCTCCAGAATGTTCCTTGAGTTCACCAAGAAACTTGTCTCTCAACTGATAATTCTCACTGTTCAGATAGTAGAAATATGTGTTCTGATAAGCCAATTAATTTGTTTATCTAACCTTTGTTCATGTCAATTTGACACACTTGAAATGAAATGATAGAATTGAATCTCTGTAAAGACATTTTTCTTACCTTCTTTTGTCAATTTTGAGTTCACTAGGAAAGATAAAACCTTGTTAGTAGAACTTAGGTTCATCAGTGATTTTTTCTGCTGTTAGTATAGCATATGCTATCTTCATCCTTAGCCTATGTTTGACTCTTATTTATAAACTGTTTATGAACACTCAAGTCACTTTTATACCTACACTTCGAGGTACCCACAAGTACTACCCAGATATCTACCACTTTTTTTTAATGTATTTATAATTTAATCGTTTATAAACACTCCCAAACAAGCTCTTAATGTGTGATAGCAAAATGGCTTTATGAAGGGAAAGTTTTGTTGATGTCCCACCTTGAATGCAGTGCATTCTCAGTTTCCCTGTGTACGTTGCTTTTCTAGCCCACACCATATGGCACGGTACTTGATCTTTGTTGTAATTTGAGGTGAAATTTGTTGCCTTGTCTTGCTTTCTATAGTAGAATCTCTATCATCTGATTGCGATGTTGACTAAACTGCAGGACCTATAATCTGAAAGCTGTGACCATGTCGTCTTCATATCTTCCAGCAACCACAGATTCGCTTGTTCAGGCTACTGAAACTAAAACCCCATCCGAGGCCATATCTATCCTCTATCGCATACTTGACAATCCCTCATCTTCTTCTGAGGCCTTAAGGATAAAAGAACAGGCCATCTCCAATCTCTCTGATCTTCTTAGACAAGAAAACAGAGCCGAGGAACTCAAAAATCTACTGACTCAGCTTCTGCCCTTCTTCTCGTTGATACCCAAAGCAAAAACTGCTAAAATTGTCCGTGGAATTGTTGATGCAGTAGCCAAAATACCAGACACTTCAGATCTTCAGATTGCCCTCTGCAAGGAAATTGTGCAATGGACCCGTACAGAGAAGCGAACTTTCCTTCGCCAGCGAATTGAGGCAAGACTTGCAGCTCTTTTGATGGAAAACAAGGAATATTCTGAAGCATTGAACCTTCTTTCAGGGCTGATCAAGGAAGTGAGAAGATTAGATGATAAGCTGCTGCTTGTTGATATAGATTTGTTGGAGAGCAAGCTCCATTTTTCTTTGAGGAACCTTCCAAAAGCTAAGGCTGCACTTACTGCTGCAAGAACAGCTGCCAATGCTATTTACGTGCCTCCGGCTCAGCAGGGCATTATAGATTTACAAAGTGGGATTCTTCATGCAGAAGAGAAGGATTACAAAACTGCTTATAGCTATTTTTATGAAGCTTTTGAAGCTTTCAATGCCCTCGAAGATCCTCAGGCCATATATAGCCTCAAGTACATGTTGCTCTGCAAAATTATGGTTAGCCAAGCTGATGATGTTGCAGGAATAATATCATCCTCCAAGGTGGGCTTGCAATATCAGGGCCCAGAACTTGATGCAATGACAGCCATCGCCGATGCTCATTCAAAACGCTCGTTGAAGCTTTTCGAGACTGCTCTTCGAAATTATAAGGCTCAGCTAGAGGAAGATCCTATTGTCCACAGGCACCTTTCTTCCCTGTACGACACACTGCTCGAGCAGAACCTTTGCAGGTTGATTGAACCTTTCTCGAGGGTCGAGATTGCTCATATTGCTGAATTAATTGAATTGCCTGCTGACCACGTTGAGAAGAAATTGTCACAGATGATCTTGGATAAGAAGTTTGCGGGAACTTTGGACCAGGGTGCTGGATGCCTCATCATTTTTGATGATCCCAAAACAGATGCTATATATCCAGCTACTCTAGAAACCATTTCGAATATGGCCAAGGTTGTGGACAGTCTTTACGTGAGATCTGCTAAAATAATGGCATGAGGTTGAGATAGCTCAAGGCCCTTCCAATTGGCAGCTACTTTACCCTTCGCTGTCTCGAGGTTCCAAGGGTTGTGCTTGCTTTATCATTCTCCATTGACACACTGCAAATTATTGTACTCTCAGTTAAAACATGTTTTGCTCTAGGTTCTCAAAATTTTTAGAATTTCAATTCCCATGACGTGCTTTCTGAACTATTTGAACCTTTTTTGATATTTTTGGAGGCGGACTGAGCTTTCTTGGATGTGTTTCTGTGGTGAAGTTCGTGTTTTGCTATAAATTTGTTGACGCAAGTGGAAGTAGGGCTTGATCACAAGTATAGGTTAAAATTGTTAGCGCCCTACTTGCTGCTTTCAATCACTTTCGACGTCTTCTAGGGGCATGTATGGTATTGCAGGCAGGATACCAAACTTTCTAAATCTTGTACGTTCTTATTCAGTAGAACGTAGCAAACATACCATAAATTTCTTGAATTGCCTCCCAACAAGAAAATCGAGATATTCCAGTACCAATATATATTGGAAATAGTAACTATTTATACTTTCGTTCATAACCAGTTCAATATCGTAACGCTAGACACTGAAAATATGCATCACTACAGCATTTTACTCTGCCAGCATAAGCATTTCAAGATGCCTTTTTCAAAAAAGTTGCGGTAAAAAAGGTTGAAATCTCGCCCATGCATCTGTAAATTGCCCATCGAGCTATTGTCACAAGACTTGGTGAAGAACTTGGTTTGAGCATCATTCCAAAGATTCAGGCGATTGAGAAAAATAAGATAGATGGACTGAGGAACAATGATTCCAATGCACAATCTATTCAGTTTACTCGAAGAACTGGAACTTTCCGGCGTGCAACTAAAATTTCATTCATCTGAGCAATTTGGAGCAAAAGCTGGTTTATTTTCTGCAAAAAAAAAAAAAAAAGTACAGCCAAATAGCCAATGGTTATAACTATGTTATGAAACTATGAACTACATTATGTAAATTACTTTGCTCGAGTAATTTTCAAATTAATAATTTTTTAAATTAGTCAAGGTTGGAAATCAATAACTTATTTTGATAGGAATGCAAAAGTCACTTTAGGAAGAAGCAACTTGTTTAATTAAAAGTAACGTTGCTTTTCTTTAAGATTAGCCAAACATGCGCCTAGCAAATATACGAGCTGTAAAGGGATTTGCATGTTCAATAGTACAAGATACAATTTAATAAAATATATTAAATCTTATTCTTAATAGAATTTATAAAAAAATTATATAAATCATTCTTCGCTAAGCAAATGTGTGTATCTATTGCTTCATCATATACGATTTCCTTAAAAAGTTAACTATCAGTCGCAATATTTTATTCTTCCCTTTTAGTTATTAGTGTGAAGTATTCTTGTATGAGTTCACGGACAAAAGTCAATTGTTGATCCACGTAAACTTTATGTGCTCTTTTATATGTTGCCTAATCAATTTGATGTCTATCTGATATAGTAACTCCTAGTAAAATTCATGAATAACATTAAAAACTCGAAACCTTTTTACATTTTAATATCAAAAGTTGAAATGTTGAACCATGATTGACTAAGCTTAAAAATAAGTAAAAGTTAATTTAAAGTAACAATTTATTTTCAAACTTATTCGGATAAACTACATCTTTCTTACTTTAAATAATAAAAAATTACTTAGCCCATGTTGGCGGAGATTAAAATTAGATTTTGATAAAAGTTGATGAAATGTGTAATTTTTATGAGTCTCATGAAATATATGCTTAATATTAATTGTTGACTTTAATTTAGATTGAATTTTAATTATTACCATACAGGGGCTTAATTTCAAAGTAACTCTTACTTTAACATAATAAGTAACTCGTTAATAATTATTATCTACAAAAACCTTTATTTATTTTAAACTTGATTACTTATAAGTAATTTATTTTCAAATTTCAACAATAATATCCATTATTTACTATATGCAAAAATCTTGAATCAGACCTGGTCTTTTTCTTTGATGAGAAGTAATAGGTACTCCTTATGCTCCATCTGCATTGATTTCCACCACTTCAGCACTCTCCTATGCAACAAGGACGCTAAAACAACTGCTGCAACTCCAGAAACTGACCAGAATCCAACCTTAAAGCAATTAAATTTTCTTATCCCAAGAAAAATCCCAAAAAAACCCGAATTCAAGACTCCCAAATTCAATTTTTTTGACTTCTTTACACCACTTCCCGCCCTCTCGACTCCGTCTTCTCTATCATCATCACCACGAGATGACAATAATGGCTTTTGCTCATGAATTTGTTCGTTGTTGTGTGGAGTCGAGACAAGCAGGCCTTCATGATCATTTGGAAAAATAATTGAGTCTTTATTGTGTATTGAGTTGTTATCGTTCGACTGAATGTGCTCCCATTCGGACAGGTCCTCTGATATGTCGTTCTTTTCCATATCATAGTAAGGTTGTCAGTAGAGGGGCAGACGGAGGGATCAGGTAATGTAAAAGTGCTGCTAATGTTCTTGGAAGTTGTCTAAATGTTTTTTGTCTTATATTTAATCTCTACGTTATCCATTCTTTGATGATTTGAAATGAATTTTCACAAAAAAGAAAAAAAAAATCTAGCTTGGAAGATATTTTGCTGGAAATATCTTGCAAGGCTTTTTTTAGAATTTGTATTTTGCGGTTAGTTTTTGAGGCACATAATAAAGAACGAAACAGATCAAGAAATTGATGCTGACAGAATTTTTATATCTAGAATTTGGATTTGGCAGCTAATTATTTTGGTCTTCTTTTACTTTTCTTTGCTTTCACGGGTTTCGGATTGAGTAATATTGACTTTTCTATGTACTATACTATTAGGGTCATACAATTCATTGCTTCATTCAAAAACGATATCCACAACATGATTTTTATGACTACGTAGAGTAAAACTTACCTTAACTCTATTGCATAAATTGATGATGTCTAAATACTTAAAGTTCAAAAGTAACAGAAAACTCAAAGAACGGGAGAGTAGAAAAACACGATCTCAGAGTATAAACTTTGCCCGCATCAAGTGAAATTCTCCAAATTTATGTCAATATATCCTAGAATTTATATATCGTTTGCACTAAAATTGAAATATATCATACAAATAGCAAAATGTTAGTGGCAATTTCTTGGAATGGAGAACCAAAATTTATAGTGTGTAACGCAAGAGAGAGCTTTATATTTGTTGGGGGACTGGTTTCACTCTTCAGAAATCCCACATCGGAAGAGCAAAAACAAAGAGGGGTTTAGCAGTATTATAAAACAAGACCTAGTGGGCTGGTTGTACATACTTACCTGGACGGGGTCAATGGGTGATCATGAAGGCTCATGGCCTAGGTTGGCTATTTCCATTGCACCTAGGAGGGGCGCCCGCCTAAGGTCGGCCCAAGTGGTCGAGCCTACGTCATAATTTGTGGAAGAGGGGGCCTGCGTGCGCGCGGCCCCTACCCAATTCATAGTTTAAACATACTTTCTCCAGGGATCGACTTTATCTAATATGGGCCATCGAGCCTACGTCATAATTTGTGGTAGTGGGGGCCTGCGTACGCGCGGCCCCTGCCCAACGCTAGTCCTAAATGATTTTTCATCGCAGCACCTGCCCAACGCTAGTACTAAATGATTTTTCTTAGCCAGAACGAGCTTTGTTTTAGCTTCTGGTTATTTGAGTAACTTTTTGGTTCTGCACTTCGTGCGTTCGTGGGCTCTGCTTGTTTTGTAGCCTTTCTCATCCTAACACTTAAAACGGATGTGGGATTGGAACTAAACAGAAAGCCCAAATAGCACTCAAGCTCAGATTGGTCAAGTTTCTCTGTGCCGGGCGGGCTTAGTTCTGTTTTTGCTAAGTTAGTAGTCTTACTGTCAAATTCTTCATTAGCACTGCAAGAACCGGGTTTGTAGTCGATCCCTGGATGTTCATCATTTCGAATTTGAGGTGCAGTGAATTAACCAATATGCCCTTTACTCTGATGCGAGAAGTTGGTATTCTAACTTTCTCTTCGTGGACGCATGGATGACGGGAAAAGGCTATTGATGTCAAATTTATTAGTAACTCATGGCCAGATGTTTTTGGTTTCAAATTTTGAGGTGTAGTGAATGTACATATACCTTCTCCCAATGCTGGAAGTTTGTAAGCTCTCTCCGCTTGAACACATGGGTGAGAGGAGAGGAGCTATTACCTATCAATGGAAAAATCTCCATGGTGTTGGAGGAGGCGTTTTCAGAAGTGCAGTCACACACTCTACAAGTTTGGTTGGTACAGGGTTTAGGAATGGCTAGTGCACGCCACCTATTGCTCGGAAGCAGCTCCAAAACTGTAGCTGACACCCTTCGGTCCTCTTCCATCCTTCACTGAAGCTAAATCACACTGAAGCTAAATCAACTGAATGTGCGACAATTCGGACGTCTTCTGATAGGTCGTTCTTTTCCATATCGTAGCAAGGTCGTTAATCGAAGCAGACAAGGACTCGAGTAATATAACAGTGCTGCCAATGTTCTTGGAAAACTGTATATGTTTGTCTTATATTTGATCTCCACATTATCCATTCTTTGATGGTTTGATATAAATTTCACAAAAGATCTTGCTCGTAAGATATTTTCCTGGAAATTTTTTTTAGAATTTGCATTGCAGCAGGCTTTTGTAGTCACTGATTAAAAAAACAATACTACTCAGCAAATGAAAGATGCAGACAGACTTTTCACATCTAGAATATGGATTTGGCAGCTATTTATTTTGGTCTTCTTTTTATTTCTTTACTTTTGTTATTTGTGGATTGAGCAAACAGGTCATGTATTAGCTTAGTAACACTTGGACTATTCACGACACAATAAAGAACATTAGTCCGTTGTTTCTTTTACTAAAGTAGTCCTCTCCTGCTCATCCCATTCGAAATGGGTCATCACCAGTGGTGTTCGTCGAATCGAAGTCGGTCTGTGAAAGATGATGCTAAATTTATAAATTTTCTTAGTATTTTATCAAAATATCTGAAATTCTTAGTCTAATCTTTATGTACTTCCACCTCTGTTTATCTGCTATGTATGAACTTAATCTCGCGTAAGCGAAGAAAAGTTAAATTCAATCATGATGAAATGAATTAATAAAAGCATCACTAAGATGTGATGGATTTAGAGTTCAAAACTAACAGGGAAACAGAAGCATATAAGAAAGTGATCCAAGAGTATAACCTTGGCTTGCGTCAAGTGAAATCTCCAATTTTATATTCAGTATATCCAAAAATGTCTCTATTCCTTTGCACAAAAATTGAAATATATAATGTTTTAATAAATTTAATTACGAGTGTGGCAATATATTGGAAAGGGAACCAAATTATTAGTGTAATGCAGGAAATCACCAGGTATTTAATGGTAATGTACTATAATGTCTTCAGAAACCCACATCGTAAGAGCAAGAAATAAGAAGGGTGTAGTAGTAGTATAAAACAAGACCAAGTGGTATGATGTTACGTACTTACCTGGACGGGGTCAATGGGCGATCAAGAAGGCCCATGGCCTAGGTTGGCGACTTCCATTGCACTTAGGAGGGGCGCCCGCCTAAGGTCGGCCCAAGTGGTCGAACCTACGTCGTAATTTGTGATAGTGGGGGCCTGCGTTCGCGCGGCCCCTGCCCAACTCCTCAGTCCAAAAGTTTGTTTTGTTTCTTTAATACTGAGCTTATTAGATAACTTGGTCAAAATATTGAACGAGACCGACTATAGGTCAAAATTCTCATGAAACTCAACAAAAAAGTGGTTGCTTTCTGAAGTTACGTTTCCAGAGTAAAACGTTGATAATTAGGGGAGATTAAGCAGGGATAAGATTTGTGCCTGCACTTTTCATTTCCTCAGCCTCTGTTTGGAAAATTTACAGACACTTTGAATTTATAAATAAATAGAAATGAGCGGTGAATAATACAATATGGGTTTAGTGTATAATTAGGACGCAGCGCGGAATAAGGAATTCAAAAGAAAATCTTAAAAACACGAAATTTTGAAATCAACCAAATTGTAAAAAGTACTCACGAATTTTATTGATTGAAGATGATGAAAAACGATGAAGTGATCCTTTATTTATAATTGTTTTCATGAAAATCTAATTTAAACAAAATAAAATTGAAAGGAATTCAAAATAAATTGACAAAATAATACTAAAAATTTAAATGCAGTTTTCGAGTCCTAAACGAATTCGAATAGCCAAAATCCATTGTATGTCACAATAAAGCAGTGACTTTTACTTGTCTCGTCGTTCTCTTTCCGAAATGATATTATGGGCCCAAATCGGAGCTCGATTGTCCACCTGCACTATTGCTTTTTTTTTTTTTAAATCTTTTCGGCCCAATTATTCTTCAATCCATTCAGCCATTTATAAATTTTGCTAAATGGAGGCTCAAAGGTGAAACAGCTTCATGGCAACTCATTATCGCTATCATTCAAATATAAACCAAGCATGCTCTCGTTATTGAAGTCTGATTTCAAGATGCAAGCAAGTTAAGTTATCAAAGCAATGCTGGAGTAAGTCAGCCATTGGGAGTTTCCATAGGTTGTGGTTGTATCCCTAAGCAGGAAGAGTTTTCTAGCCAGTTGCAGATTCAATTGCTTTTGCCTTCGAACTTGTTGCAGTGACAGTTGGAGTTATAGTAAGGGGCGCCCTTTTCTCGGTACCCTACCGAGGACTGATCTAATCCCTGTAAGGAGTTTGGATTCTAGAGAAGTCCAATAAGTCGGCCCTTATCCAGGCTCTTTCTTTCACCTTGAAAACCGAGTTGGAATGCTTTTCGAATGGAATGCTTCGTAACCTCACCCTTTCCATCGTTAACACTCCTCCACAAATTAACAATCACCGGAAAACAATATTTCTCTTAAGAGTACGTTGGACTAGACCATATATATTGTCTGGTGTCGGTATGCATCTGGATCCAAATAATGTGTTTTACTCGGTTATCTACAACTTCAGTTAATTTTTTCGCGTGATGAATAATTGAAACAAATTGCAGTTAAACGGCCAAAACATGAACAAATCAGTTAAAGAATGAATTATATTTTTGAGAAAAAGTGATGAATAATTGAAACAAATTGCAGTTAAAGGCCAAAATACGAACAAATCAGTGAAGAATGAATTATATTTTTGAGAAAAAGCGATTGACCGAGATTAAATGTAATCCTAAGTCCTTTTAAATCTTTCACACTTTATTCTGAGTTAGAGAATCATTTGAACTAAAATTGGTTGGGGGCAATCCCTATTGGAAAAGACCCCTCCAAAAATTGGTGTATGCCGCTATTTGCGGCGAACACACGGTATTCTTTAGTAAAAGGCGAAAGAATAGTTCGCTTTGTGTTCACCGCACGGCTGCATGATTTTTCTCTTCACTGGGCTGCTTTCTATAGCTTCTCGTTCTCTCATCCCAACACTCACTAAACGATGTGGGATTGGACTAAATATGAAACAATTTTATATACATTGAGATATAAGACTCCAGATTATAGTTTCAGATTAGTCAAGTTTTTTGCCACCATTTCACCAAGATTGGAGGTCTTACTGCCAATTTCGTTGGGAACTAGAAATGCACTTTATTTTTTATCCTTAGATTTTTGGGCTTCGAATTTGACATGCTAAGACTTGTTACCTTTCTCAACTAAAATCATTGACTCTGCATTTTATCACAATGAAACTCTACTATTTATCCATGAATTTGTCTTTTGGGTACGAACTCAAGGATATAAGATGGAGCCAATTTCTTGATCCTATACCTAAAACCCATTACCTTGTTCGACTGAAGTCATTGGCTTTGCTTTCTATCAAGTGGAAATTAATCCCTTAATCTGCCTTTTGGGTTCCTCTTAACATATAAATTCAGAGAAAGGAGATGGAGTCAATTCAAGTTTGATATGAGCAAACGAATCCATAAACAAAAGCAATGACAATGATAAAAGAAAAAGTGACGGTGACATTCATTTACGCTTCTTCCATGAAGTTCATTTCCTAAGCAGCACCAGCACAAGTTGTACTGCCCTTCAACACGCATTATTATACAGTAAAACCATCAATTTTGTAAATGATCTTGTGTAGAAACAACTTATTGAGCAACGGTTTAGTCAAAAGATAATCAATTTTGCATGACGGGATTCAGAAACGCCCTGATATACATGCTTCTTTACTTGTTTAACTCAGTTTTAGATAGAATAAACGGCAGTGTGTGCAGGTATTGAGCTGCAGCAGTTGAGCTTATGTCATAATTTGTGCTAGTGGAGGCTTGTGTTCGCGCTGCCCTTGCCCAAACTATTAAGCTAGAAGTCTTTTTTTATGATCGTACTGTATAACTTGGGTGTATTTGGAATTCTGGGTTATAATTATGCAGAGTTTTTTCAAATGCTGAACTCTTAGTATATATAGCAATGTAGATTGGACATAGTAGGGTAAAAAACAAGAATAAACTAAAATCTTAAACCAAACATGCTGTCGTTATTGAAGTCTAATTTCAAGATGCTCCAAAATTAACAAATTCACAAACAAATCAACCTCTTCCAAATAATTTGTTCTCTGTATAACTTACTGTGTACATTTTAAAACCCGTCAAACGTGTTTTTTTCATACATTATGTTATCTATACTTCATTAAATATTTTGAATGAGAATAATAATGGAAACAATTTGCTAATAGAAGCCCAATTACTTTCAAAATTTACCGTGTAAAAGAGTTAGAACTTTGAACTAGAATTGGTTGGGGGCAATCTCTATTGGGAAAGACCCCTTCAAAAATAGGTGTATGCCGTTTTTTGTGGCGTGCACACGGTATTCTTTAGTAAAAGGCGAAAGAATAGTTCGCTTTGTGCTCACCACACGGCTGCATGACCTTAATCTTTACTGGGCTACTTACTTTATGGCCTCTCGTTCTCTCATTCCAGTACTCAGTAAAAGATGTGGGATTGGGGCTAACAAATTCCCAACAGCACAGCACTCCAATAGTCCAACAGCATAAGCATTAACTCCACTAGCTGTATATATTTTGCTTTGTATCTATCGCCATTTTTACTTCATTTTTATACCTCCCTCGGTTTCATTTTTGATCGAAGAGTCGATATTATAAGATGAGATTTGTCAAGTTTCATCATGCATTTCTCCGGTGCAATAAGTTGGCATTTTAAACTTTCTTCTTGGACACGTGGGTGAGGGGATTCGATAGCCACATTTTTCGATTTCGAAATTGAGGTGCAGTGAATGTACGTATACCCTCCCTAAGACCAGAATGTAACTCTCTCTTCTTTGGCACATGGGTGAGGAGCGACGGCAATGTGGGATCAGAAGTAATCATCAAAAGATTCTCCACAAAAACAAATCAACAATCTATTAAACTCACAGGTAAAATCAACTGCTTCCCTCAATGTAAGTATAGCTGTTTGATAATTGTATAATATATACTGCAATTTTGTTGCAGAATCGTATTTTCTATCTTAAACAATAGTCTCTAATTTCTTGGTATTCTTCATCAATCATCAGGAAAACCAGTTAATGAATTTAGCAACTGGGGTTGCATCACCCGGTCAGTATTGTTATAAGAGATTCAGTATCCATTTCTGATATTGTCTGATAGAGTGTTTGAGGACGAGCACAAAACAAATGCTTTGTTTTGTTCTTTAATTCTGAGCTTATTAGATAACTTGGCTGCGAATGGTTGGTTATGATTCAACTTCTAATACTTTAGATTCTTGTTAGGCTTTAATAGGATTCATTTTCATTCGGGGAAAGATGGATTGTGATTCATTTTCAAACATGTGGTCACTTTTTAAAAATATTGAACGAGACCCCGACTATAGGTCAAAATTCTCATATGAAGCTCAACAAAGAAGTGTGGTTGCTTTCTGAAGTTACGTTTCCAGAGTAAAACGTTGATAATTAGGGAGATTAAGCAGGGATAAGATTTGTGCCTGCACTTTTCATTCGTTTGGAAAATTTTCACACGCTTTGAATTTATAAATAGATAGAAATGAGCGGTGAATAATACGTATGGGTCATTTGAAATGTATAATTAGGATGCAGCGCGGAACAAGGAATTCAAAAGAAAACCTTAAAAACATGAAATTTTGAAATCCACCAAATTGTAAAAAGTACTCACGAATTTTATTAATTGAAGATGATGAAAAACGATGAAGTTGTCCTTTATTTATAATTGTTTTCATGAAAATCTAATTTAAACAAAATAAAATTGAAAAGAACTCAATAAACTAAATGACAATAATACTAAATATTTAAATGCAGTTTTCGAGTCCTAAACGAATTCGAATAAGCCAAAATCCATTGTATGTCACAACAAAACAGTGAGTTCTACTCGTCTCGTCGTTCTCTTTCCGAAATGGTATTATGGGCCCAAACCGGACCTTGATTGTCAATTATTCTTCAATCCATTCAGCCATTTATAAATTTTGCTAAATGGAGGCTCAAAGGTGAAACAGCTTCATGGCGACTCATTATCGCTATCATTCAAATAAAAGCTTGAATGTAATGTTGAACTTTGCCATAATCTTAAACCAAGCATGCTCTCGTTATTCAAGTCTGATTTCAAGATGCTCCACAAATTAACAATCACCGCAAAACAATATTTCTCTTAAGAGAACGTTGGACTAGACCATATATTTTGTCCAGTGACGGTATGCATTTGGATCCAAATAATGTGTTTTACTCGGTTATTTACAACTTCAATTAATTTTTTCGCGTGATGAATAATTGAAACAAATTGCAGTTAAACTGCCAAAACACGAACAAATCAGTTAAGAATGAATTATATTTTTGAGAAAGTTAAACGGCCAACTAATTTCGAGATCTACAATTAAAAATTGCATTGCAGATTAAATTGAATCCTAACTAACATTAATTTAAAATTAAACTTTTAAATCTTTCACACTTTATTCTGAGTAAGAGAATCATTTGAACTAAAATTGGTTGGGGGCAATCCCTATCAGAAAAGACCCTCCAAAAATTGGTGTATGCCGCTATTTGCAGCGAACACACGGTATTCTTTAGTAAAAGGATAAAAGGCGAAAGAATAGTTCGCTCTGTGTTCACCACACGGCTGCATGATTTTTCTGTTCACTGGGCCGCTTTCTATAGCTTCTCATTCTCTCATCCCAACACTCACTAAACGATGTGGGATTGGACTAAATATGATATCCCACCAGCATATACCTGGCTGCGTAATTTTCACAATTTTATATACATTGATATGACTCCAGATTACAGTTTCAGATTAGTCAAGTTTTTTGCTACCATTTCCCCAAAGATTGAAGGTCTTACTGCCAATTTCGTTGGGAACTAGAAATGCACTTGATTTTTTATCCTTAGATTTTTGGGCTTCGAATTTGACATGCTAAGACTTGTTACCTTTTTCAACTAAAATCATTGACTGCATTTTATCACAATGAAACTCAACTATTTATCCATGAATTTTCTTTTGGGTACAAACTCAAGGATATAAGATGGAGCCAATTTCTTGATCCTATACCTAAAACCCATTACCTTGTTTGACTGAAGTCACTGGCTTTGCGTTCTATCACGTGGAAACTAATCCCTTGATCTGCCTTTCGGGTTCCTCTTTACATATAAATTCAGAGAACGGAGATAGAGTCAATTCAGGTTTGATATGAGCAAACGAATCCATAAACAAAAGCAACGACAATGATAAAAGAAAAAGAGACGGTGACATTCATTTACGCTTCCTCCATGAAGTTCATTTCCTAAGTAGCACCAACACAAGTTGTACTGCCCTTCAACACACATTATACAGTAAAACCATCAATTTTGTAAATGATCTTGTGTAGAAACAACTTATTGAGCAACGGTTTAGTCCAAAGATAATCAATTTTGCATGACGGGATTCAGAAACGCCCTGATATACATGCTTCTTTACTTGTTTAACTCAGTTTTAGATAATAAAAAAAAAGGGCAGTGTGTGCAGGTATTGAGCTGCAGCGGTTAAGCTTATGTCATAATTTGTGCTAGTGGAGGCTTGTGTTCTCGCGGCCCTTGCCCAAACTATTAAGCTAGAAGTATTTTTTTATGATTGTACTGTATAACTTGGGTGTATTTAGAATTCTGGGTTATAATTACGCAGAATTTTTTCAAATGCTGAACTCTTATGTATATATAGCAATGTAGATTGGACATAGTAGGGTAAAAAACAAGAATAAACTAAAATCTTAAACCAAACATGCTGTCGTTGTTATTGAAGTCTAATTTCAAGATGCTCCACAAATTAACAAACAAATCAACCTCTTCCAAATAATTTGTTCTCTGTATGACTTACTGTGTATATTTTAAAACCCGTCAAACGTGTTTTTTTCATACATTATGTTATGTATACTTCACTTAAATATTTTGAATGAGAATAATAATGGATACAAATTGCTAATAGAAGCCCAATTACTTTCGAAATTTACCGTGTAAAACAGAGAGAACTTTGAACTAGAATTGGTTGGGGGCAATCCCTATTGGGAAAGACCCCTTCAAAAATAGGTGTATACCGTTTTTTGTGGCGAGCACACGGTATTCTTTAGTAAAAGGCGAAAGAATAGTTCGCTTTGTGCTCACCACACGGCTGCATGACCTTATTTTATACTGGGCTACTTACTTTATAGCCTCTCGTTCTCTCATTCCAGTACTCAGTAAACGATGTGGGATTGGGACTAAACAAATTCCCAACAGCACAGCACTCCAATAGTCCAACAGCATAAGCATTAACTCCACTAGCTGTATATATTTTGCTTCGTATATTTTGGGGCGTCGGTTCGAGCCCGGGCTGGCCCGTGGTTTTAGAAAAAAAAAATTAAATTTTTTTTATTTAAACTACTTGCGTGCAAGCAGCTGAAATTCAGAGGAAGTAGCCTGCGTTTGACAGTTGCCTGCGTTTGCAGGCAGCTTCGTTGACTGCTGCCTACAAGTCACGTAAGTAAAAAGAATTTTTTTTTTTAAAGTAAAGAATAGAAAAAATCGAACCAGCTCGGCCCTCTGAGGCTCGGGCCGAGCCTCATTTTTTTGAGCATGCTTCGCTCGGCTCGGCTCGGGCCCAAAAAAGCTCGAGCCGAGTCCGAGCTTTTATTTTTGGCTCGGGCTCGGCTCAACTTGTTGACATGGCTACGTTGGGGTCGTCGGGGGCTGTGTGGTGCCTCCTATTGGCCGGGGTCCCCAACCAATAGCCCCCTGGATGGCCATTCAGCTTTTTCCTAAAAGTAAATTTTGCTTCATTGTCAAATTGATAAAGTTATTTTAATTTTGATCAGTAAAAAGACAATGTATATTAAACTAAGTTCCTGTTTGACAATCATTATTTGAAACTCTTTTTTCTATATATTTATTTTCGATCACACATTCGTATAATAAAAAATTCTATATGTAAACTCAAATTTTTTTCATACTTTTTAATCAAGCATTCTACTAAAAATCATTGTTCATTTTTTTTTTTTTTCAAAATAATGATTATCAAACAAGAGCTAAGACGACAAATGCACGAGTTAAGTGGACCACTTTTGGCCTACCCATCAATGGTTTGTGACCAAACGCTTGAACGGAGTATATGACAATTCAATTCAAGGGCAGAATGCGAGCCACATAGTCAAGCTAACAATCAACTTGAGCCCATTGCCAACACTATGCACTTGGTCTTGTACTTCCCCTTGCCTATTACCGAAGTTGCGCTCTACCCTTGTACCTCTTTTGTGGTGGTGCTCTCAATGAAGAATCCAAGTCTCAAAGCGAAGGCAGCACAAGTCTCCACTTTGAATTTATGAAAGCGACTCGAAAAGATCTCATTGTTTCCTTACTCAACCCCCTAATTTGTTCTAACATCTATTTTTAAAAGATCTTCATTCTTTTTTATTCACTTCTTTGGATTATCTTATTTTAGGTCCTATTTGGCAAAGCTTTTTCGAGAGTATAATATGATCAAACATTGTTAGTTACACATTTAGACTCTATTTGAGCCCTATTTCATGTAAACAAAGAGTTTTGTATTAGTGATTTTTTTGGAGAATAGTTAAAAGTAAGAAATTTTTTTGAACATACGAACAAAATTATTTTATTAAGAGAACGTCGTTAAAAAATAGTTTTTTGAGAATGAGCTCAAACACAAGCTTAATTGTACTCACAATTGTTAACCGTTTTTGAACGATGTATTTCGTGGAATCCACCAACTTACAATTTCAATAACCTTTGTCAAGTGGGGGCTTAATTCATTTGCTACAAAAAGAGAATAACTCAGTGCTTATGCGGCTGATTTTTGGAGAACTTGTGATTAAAAATGGTATAAAATTATGAAAATGCGTAAAAAAATGATTTATTTGGAGAATATGTGGTAAAAAAGAGTATGAGAAAGTGATTTTAAAAATTAATCCACACAAGGGCATAATTGCTAAAATTTTAATTGGTCGAGGACTAATCCATAAATATGCACATTTCCCCGCACACCAGCGCATGTTAACAGTGACCCCATCCATAACTCGGGCTCTTTGAAAGTTTTGGGGTACTGAGTATAAGCTTTTTTTTAAAGAAAATAATCCATGTTTGGGAATTTATTATACATCGATTCTATTCTTTTTTAAATAATAAAGTTATAAGGGGGCTAGCTATTCTTTGCTCACATAAGCTTTGATGAACACGCATTAGTCTCCTTAGATATGCCCTTCACTTAAAATTTCAATTTATAACTTATTGTATGATTTTTTTTTTACTCATAAGTGATATTTTACTTCTAACTCATTTTTATATATAAGTTAATATTTTATTTAAAAAGTTGAGTGTTTAATTTAAAGTTATTATTTTTTACTTTTAATTAAGTTTTACATTTATAAGTTCATTTTGTCTTTTAAATATTTTTTAAACATTTGTAAATTTTTACTTATAAGTGACTTTTTATATGTTATAAGTAAATTTTTGTTTATTAGTAGTATTTTAATTTTAATTTCTACACAATGATTTTTATTTTATAAGTAACTTTTTACTTATAAATAATTTTTAGTTATTGTATTTTCATTTACTAGTTATTTTTAAATAAAATATGTTGACTGAAATAATTATTTTATAAATAATAAAATTTGAAAAAAAATATGAGAACAACCAAAAGATTAAGAGTTTTGTTGATTGTACATTCGAGTCTATATTTCGGATGACAGCCCCCTCACAAGAGGTGATCCGCGATTTTTTTATTTTACGAGGTATGAACCCTAGATGTATACCAAGCAAAACTCCAACCAAAATACACCGTTTGATGGGTTAAGAAATACAATCATAATTATATTACATCGAGTCAAAGCAAATCTCTGATTTTCTATCGAGTAACAGTTCAAGTAAGTTTTCTATAGCCTCAAAGAAATTCTTTTTATATACATCCAAATCACCATTAATCGCATTTATTGATCTAAGCCACCCTTTCCCTCTTCTCCTTTTCAAAACCCCAGTCCCGGCCACCACTCACACACAGTGCAAAAAGCAAAATCCGAATCCCACCAGATCCCTTCTCCATCTCGATCGAGACCCCAGTTGGATTTGAATTTCCCACAGGAATAGGAAAATGCCAAGGGAAATAATTACGTTGCAAGTGGGGCAATGCGGGAACCAGATCGGAATGGAGTTCTGGAAACAGCTATGCCTAGAACATGGCATTAGCAAAGAAGGCATTCTCGAAGACTTCGCCACTCAGGTGCGAACCTCTCTCTCTCTCTCTATGTGTTTGTGTATAATTTTTCCATTTATCTAGAGTTGTTTTATGCTTGTAATTGGTGGAGAAAGTTGAAACGGACAGATATTATAGGAATAGGGGAACGTTTTGAATTTTGTGATTGATGACATTGCAGTACAAATGTGCGATGCTTAAATGCTTTACGTTTTGTGTCAAGTATGCATATATTTATATGTGTTACTGAGTATGATTTTTCGTTTT
This sequence comes from Fraxinus quadrangulata, assembly GCA_903798255.1. Taxonomy (NCBI): domain Eukaryota; kingdom Viridiplantae; phylum Streptophyta; class Magnoliopsida; order Lamiales; family Oleaceae; genus Fraxinus; species Fraxinus quadrangulata. The sequence continues at coordinate 78,095 of CAIGRB010106423.1, forward strand.
CGTAGAGGGGTTTTCTTATGTTCTATTTGGTGGAAAATATATTAACGCTTCACATTTTGTATGTTTTTTTGTCCTTTCTGGTTGCAAACTGATTTTTTTTCCTGTTTGGTCATTGTGTAAAATTATAGAAGGAAATGGAGTTAGAGGAGGAGGTTTTGGACGTTTGGGTTGGTGAAGCCCAATAACAAACTGTGGTGATTCACCTATCAAAAGTTGAACCCATCTTAGTATCCCCTTGTATTTCGTTGTAGCTAATTTAGTTATTAAGCATACTATTCAGAAAGTGCAAGTTGGAACTTAAAGGGAAAGAAAGCAATATAATAAAGGCAAAGTTTCAATTATTCTGGAAAGGGAAGAACTAGAGAACAGAGAGAATCATTTTAAATCAGTTCTTGAGTATACAAATGAATCTTTGCTGAGTGCATGAAATTGGAGTTGAGGAAAAACCAATGTATAGTGGGAACTTTGAAGAGGCGTACCTTTATGGTCTGCTTGGGAGTTTTGGTGTACCAAGCATTTTTTAAAGTACCAATTTTGAGCATTTATGAATGGATTGGTTGAGTGGTTTTAGTAGCGGTTTTTAAAATTGTCCAACCTATGCTTGAGAGTTTATTATCCACCGGTTCTAAAATTTTTTTCAAATAATAAAATTACATATATGTTTCTCTGTAAAATTTTCAGTTTATATTTTTTATATAATTTTTTT
>CAIGRB010106423.1:78963-90314 GCA_903798255.1 Fraxinus quadrangulata
ATAATTTTAAGTGAATTTTTTATATATGAGTAGTTTTTTATATTTTGTAAGTGAATTTTTGTCTTATAAGTAGTATTTTTATTTTATAAACAATTTTTTTACAGAAAAGTCATTTTTTACTTGTAAGTAATTTTTAATTGTAATAAATTTTTCTTATCTTATAAATAATATTTTACTTATTAGTATTTCTTCAATATAATGTAATTTTTTTGGCTTATAGATAATTTTTTAGTTAATATATTTTTATTTATAAGATAGTTTTGAAAAAAATGTTGGTTGAAAATAATTGTTTTATAGAGGGTAAAATTAAAAGAGAATACGAGAAACGGCCAAAACCCGTTGACTCGGCAGGTTGAGAAAACCGATCAAAACTACGCTACACCGGTTTTGGATGGTTGGGTGGTTTTTAAATCATTCAAAACCGGTGTCCAAAAAAACTAGCAAGCACAGTTTTTTCCAACCTCTCATAAACGGTGCCTCCCAAAATCGGTCAAACTCAGTTAAAAAAACAGAATTCCGAAGCAGGCCCTTAATGTCATCTAATTCTGATGTCTCATTCCTTGCTAGTGGAAGCAGATATTAAGTATGCATTTTATCACGGTTGTATTCATGGAACATGTATATGCACATGAATTCATCAGTTTTTCATTAATTTGTTGTCATATGCATACATGGTGTTGTGCACTGGTTACTTATATCTTGTCCCATGAGCGGAATTATCCCCATTAGCATTCAAATAAAAATTTCTTATTCTGTGTTAATATAATGCTTCAAATGCTGCAGGGAGGTGACAGGAAAGATGTTTTTTTCTATCAAGCTGATGATCAACACTATATTCCACGGGCATTACTGATGGATTTGGAGCCCAGGGTGATTAATGGTATACAAAATGGGGAATACAGGAATCTGTATAATCAAGAGAATACATTCATTGCAGATCATGGAGGTGGTGCTGGAAATAACTGGGCAAGTGGATATCACCAGGTCAGCATCAGTTCCTCTTTTGTAATTGGTGGCTGATATTATATGTTACTGTGACATATTCTTTTTGTATTGTGAAAGTAAAACGATCAGACAAATAGTACAGATAATATTACTGAATTGCTGGTAAAACCTGTGCGTTTAAAGCTATATATGCTGCTATTGTTTATGACCCACTGTATTCGATATATTTAGTTAGATGACTGATGGCCTATTGCTCTTTGTGATAATATTTGAATTGTTTTCTGCTTGAAATCCTTACTGTTAAAGTAAAGTAGATATTCAAATGGGTTGTAAAGGGTAGAAAAACTACAGCAGTCAGCTTGATATTTATTTACTGGTAATCGATAGAGTACCCCTCTCAACAGTAGTAGAATTATCCTGCTCTTTGATATTTGCATTACACATGTATACTAAATTCTTTCTCAACACGCTTTAGTTAATATTCAATGGAGAAACCCCTCGCTTTGTTGTAGTTTATATTTAGGGGTTGTTTGAGAAAGCTTTTGATAAAAGATTTAGAAGATTTCGATAAAAGATGATGAAATGTGTGGTTGAAAAGTTGTGGGTCCATGAGATGTGTGGTTAAAAATTAATTTTTGACTTTGACATCAATTTTTAGCAACTTTTTAAGCTTTCCCGAACAAGCACTTTGTAGATAAGCCTTTACTATCCTCTTGCATATTAGATTGCAAACAATTCTCTTTCTTTCCTTTTCTTTTGTCTCGACTTTGTATTTGTTCCTTTTGGCATAAATATTTTCATTCAATCAGGGTAAGCAATATGAGGAAGATCTAATGGACATGATCGATAGAGAAGCGGATGGAAGTGATAGTCTTGAGGGTTTTGTTTTGTGCCATTCAATTGCTGGTGGAACAGGCTCAGGTTTTCCAAATCCTACCATGTTGTGCAACTTTTCTATTTAAATTCCAAAATATGAATATCCCGATTCATATTGATTTTTATAAGAATATGGCATTTAATTGTTAAGTTGTAAGAAGGGATATGCTTACCTTCTCAAGTGAGCGATAAATTAAAATCAACTCAATCATAGCATTTGTGCAATAACTTGTACTTGAATTCTTTTCCTCTTTAACTTTGACCACTGTACAGCAACATATTAGTCCTGAGATTTCCCTTGTTGCTTAATGTTTAGTATGTTTTGACTGACACAATTACTCTCGTCTTTGCTAAGTGATTTAACTTATTTGTGCCTGTAATTTCTTGCTTTAACCAGGTATGGGATCATACCTATTGGAGACTCTGAACGATCGCTACAGCAAAAAACTCGTTCAAACATATAGTGTATTTCCCAACCAAAACGAGACAAGTGATGTAGTGGTACAGCCATACAACTCCCTTCTAACGCTCAAGCGACTGACTTTGAATGCTGACTGCGTAGTTGTTCTTGATAATACTGCACTTAATAGGATTGCTGTGGAACGCCTTCACATCTCTACTCCTACTTTTTCCCAAACAAATTCGTTAGTTTCAACTGTCATGTCAGCAAGCACGACTACTTTGCGCTATCCAGGATACATGAACAATGATTTGGTTGGCCTTCTCGCTTCTCTGATCCCTACTCCTCGATGTCATTTTCTAATGACAGGATATACACCACTCACAGTGGAGCGCCAGGTAAGATTCTTATGAGTACGCTTCTTTAGGTGATGGACTTCTCTTTACTGAAAATTTAGCAAGTAGATGCATTATGACACGTCCTCATTTCCCTTTTGTTAGTTCAGGCTAGGGCCTTTTCTGTGCTTCATGCTATTGTTATTATAATTATTTTGGTTTTTGAGTGTTGCAAGAGGAAGGGAAAAGTACAACTCTATATCTGATGTTAATTACTTTCTGTCACAAATATGAGTATGCGAATTTAACAAATAGAAAAATTCATAACAGTTGGGCATGTCTTGAGTTCTCTCAAGAATGGAACTTGTAATCCATGTGTTTTGACTTGAAATGCTATTGGCATTTGATGTTGAAAAATGTATTAATGTTAGATTGATTATTTTTAAATGGCTTCTTTTTTGTCTTTTTGTCTTCTGTGCAATTTCAAGAAGGATTGAGTATCAGTTGATAGAAATTTCCATCAGAAGCATGCTATGTTTGATTAGTGGAGCTCCATAGCTTAGGATTCTTTATGCGATGCAGTTCAATTAGCCTATTGGCATATGTGTTAGCATGTTCGCTTTTTCATGTAGCAGTTGAAGAAATTGATCTAGGTTTAATTCTCCCATGATAATCTCTCCATCTCTCTCTCTTTCACACATGTGAGCATGTGTTTTACATTTCATTGACATCAGCCACTATGATTTAATATGACAAAGGTACAGTGTTCATGGATAATACTTGATTTACTTGGATAGATGTATATATGCATAGCTTTATTTTTATTATGTGGCTTTGGTGTCAAGTTATCTTATGAATTTGAAGCAGGCATTTTCTATTTTAAATCTTCCTATATTTGGAAATATGAAGCGCACATTTATCTGATGTCAAAGCATCAAAACAATAGTAAAGCTAATGCATGGAAGCTATCTTTTGTTCAGGCTAATGTAATTCGTAAAACAACTGTACTAGATGTAATGAGAAGACTTCTTCAGGTAAGACAAAAGCTCTTAAAATTTATTTTACAAGTATGGGGTGTATTCTTTTGTTGTTTCGCTTTGCAGACAAAGAATATCATGGTTTCCTCTGCTCGAACAAAAGAAGCCAGCCAGGCAAAATACATATCAATATTGAACATTATTCAAGGAGAAGTGGATCCTACTCAGGTAATTATGGGATAATGCTCTATCCTTCTTAAATAGTCAGTAATCACATGTAATTTTGGATTCAAGAGGTCACTAATCACATGTAATTATGGGTTCAAGAATTCACTTTGAAAGCACACGTGTTTATGCAAAGAATAGCATCTGTACTAGGATTTCATGTTTACCTTTCCATATAACTTAGTATCTGCATCGACGACCAAATTGAAAATTGTAAATACCGTAACTTTTCCAAGTATATTCAGAAATTTCTTATTATAGTCAAGCAACAATCCCTTGTACTCAAAATTTGGGCGAGGTGGAAACGGTGCACCATTAGTGCTATTTTTTGTTGTTAAGGGTTTCAGTTTGTTCAATAGTGCTGTTACTACTACGACGTCAATACTATAATTATCGTGCTTTTGAGAAAAAAAAATTAAGCTGGCTTTCCCTAGGTTATGAATGTGCTACTTATCTCACAGGCTCAATCCCATATTAGAGCCTCATGATGTCTTAATTATGCCTGATATGTCCAAACAATTGAGTTAAGGCATTTATGATCAGGTAGTCTTTTATCTCATAGGTTTGCAGCCAATAGTGGAATTTATTTACCTATTCCGTGTGCGAATCTACTATAATGAATATATGAAACGACACAAAACTGAAAGAACCACTAAATTGTTTTCCAGTAAGGGATACAATGAGAAATGAGAAATATTACAATTGGATTTGGGTAGAAAGTAAGAGTTTGGGAAGATAGAATAGAAACCGAGAATAGAAACCGAGATGATTCTTTTAGGGTGCAGAGAGTACAGAAATTGATCACCAGCTCATACTCTACTACAGATCAGTTTGCCTCTATCTCAAAATTGATCACCCGCTCATACTCTACTACAGATCAGTTTGCCTCTATCTCCATAATTTCATTTGAGTGAAATTACTTTACATATTGGCTCTTTGCTGAATTGTGATAATGATCTTGGAAATCAAAGGTCCTGTCAGTTTTATCAGTGCCGGTGCTCTATTGATTATTAACGTTCGGCTCTCCGAAACCAGGTTCATGAAAGTTTACAGAGAATACGTGAAAGAAAGCTTGTTAACTTTATTGAATGGGGCCCTGCCAGCATTCAGGCATGTCTAATCTTCTTTCAATTTTTAGTTTGTGTATGTATAATTTCTTTCCTTTGTTATACACTAAAATCTGTCTCTTTCTTTTTGATAGGTTGCTTTATCTAGAAAGTCTCCTTATGTTCAGACTGCTCACAGGGTAAGATACTTCTGCACTTCCTTGGTAAATAATTCCTGTGGGTGGTATAAAACACGTTCGGCTTCCTGTGACTGTCCTTGACTGACCCTAGGTAGTGGTGTTTTCAGTAAAAGGTGATAAAAGGGGGGCTGTTGCATCATTTATGGCTCTTTTCTTATTTGCTTCTCTGGTACTATCTAGTTAGTGCTTTAAAACTCAATAAAATGCATGCTCTTGAAGAGTTTTTAATTGAAAATAGCTGAGCCTGATAAATGCAAGAGTGAGCAAAACTTAGCTGAATTTCTTTTCCTTGTTCCGACCCTTAAGAGCATACTCGACCTTTTTCTTGAAGATTTTTTAGACAATAAGAATCATCATTCTATGTTTCTTTTCTTTCGCCTAGTTGCATGTGAAGTTATGTTTAGATGATGAGGGTTCAAGTATTATAACAATCAAGTGTAATATGTGCTTTTTGTATTTGTTAGGTCAGTGGTCTCATGCTAGCAAGTCATACTGGCATCCGCCACTTATTCTCCAAGTGTTTGAGCCAGTACGAGAAGTTGAGGAAGAGACAAGCTTTTCTGGATAATTACAGGAACCATCCATTGTTTGCTGTAAGTTGTCTACCTTGTGTCATTTCATATGTAATATGTTTTGTTTTGGACATGACATTTCTTTCTTCATTTCTCTCTTTGTTAGTTTGTTTTCTTCTTTTTTATTTTTAAAGAATTCATGTTGTATTAATCGTGTCTACTTTCCTCACAACACTGCGAGACATTGAAATTGCTGTACCAAAAAGTTCTTAGTAAGTCCTATATAAAAGCTAAGCAAGTTTTTGGGTAGTTGAAATGGAGAACAGGATTTGCATATTCATATTTTTGCTCCATTGAAATTCATGCGCTACAATGGGCCATTATTCTTCCTGAAGTTGCAAGCACTGGGCTTTTATTAAGTTTCCTGAATTCCGAATCATTTGGTATTTGGTCATTCCGATAACATGGGATTTAATATCTTAGTTGTATTGTAGAACTTAAATTTATGCTTGCATAACTTGCTCACATTTAATGGTTTGTGAAACATATCCAGGATAATGATCTTTCAGAATTCGATGAATCTAGGGACATAATTGAGAGTCTTGTAGATGAGTACAAGGCTTGTGAATCCCCAGATTACATCAAGTGGGGAATGGAGGTAGCCCGCCGTCTGATTTAATTTGTCTGTTATTCCTATTCTATGTAGTAATGAGTTCATATGTTTCGGCAGGATCCTGACCATATTCTATCAGGGGAAGAAAATGCCACCGGAACAGTGGACCCTAAATTGGCATTGTGAATTAACCAAGGTATGTTGCAATCACTTGAATTTTTTGTTTTTCCTTTGTTAGGTGCTAATCTTTAAACCTCCACATGCAATAACAACCTAGGTTGGTTCAATTTAATGATGATGCATACTGTATGACAAAAAACAATGGATAAACAGACATAAAAGTACATGCATTATAATTATATGGCTGAACTTTGGAAATGATGTAGTAGAAGTCACTGGCTCACTGCACGAGATGCTATGAGTTATTTTTAATTTCACACTCGTTCCCCCAAATGAGCCTGGATCCCATTTCAATGACTTGGTAAGACTTCATTCTTACCACTAGTTAGACTTTGATCTCACGTGAGATGCTATGAGTATCGAAGGAAACAATAATAATTGAAATGTGAACATTAGTGAACATTGTTATCACCGACTGAGACCTAATTTTTTAATAATAATGAAATAAAAATTTGCTAACTATTAGATCTATTAATGTTTATGTTTACACACATTTACACCAGTAAAAAAATTTGCTCTCTTGAATACAGAACATAACTTTGATATTTTACGTGGATTCTGTTTTCCTATTAATATTACGATACTTAGGGTTCGTTTGACTGTAAAGGTGGAATTTGGGTGAAAAGAAAATGAATTACAGGGAATTGATAGAATTTGTTTGACTGGGAATTGTAATTAATTGTGTTTGATTAGTATAATTTTTCACCTAGAAAATATTGAAAGTTTGGTGTCCATTTGACTTCATTTTTCATGAAAATTGCCTATTAAAGTGATAATTTTTTTATCATTGGGTCTAGAATTTTTTTCAATTGCCAAAAAAAGAAAAAAAAAAGGAAGTAACGTGGAAAACCAAGGAATGTGGCACGTGTGAGAGAAAAGCAAGAAAATGAATTCCATGGAAAAAAAAGACATCAAACAAGCTAAAAGTAGGAAATTGAATTTGGATTCCATTTTCCATGGAAAAGATTGGCCAATCAAACAGGCCCTTATAGTAAATGAAAGGTGCTACCCATCCTTTATAAAATGCAAACACTTGAAACAAAAGCACGTGCTGTATTAAAGAAAAATAGGGAACTGGCTGATCAATATGGCAATGTGATGCCTCCTAAATTCCAAGTACAATGTTCAATGGGACTTTAAAGAAACTTGTCGAGAAGTAAAACCAAAAATTCAAAATTCATATGTTAAATAGCAAGCAACTAAAGAAGAGACGAGACAACTTGATCGTTGGCATTGGGGTTTCTTTCTTTATTTCTTGATAATTGTAAATTTGTAATTGAATGAGGTTGGACATTAATATATTACATTTTATACTTATAAAATACCTTTCTGATTGTTTATAGTGGAGATAGTGGATTTTTAGTTTGTTTCTTCTTGCCAAAGCAAGAAATCTTACGTCCTTCAATTTTTCATCACAGGTTTCAGTAAAGACGGTAAAATAGAGGGTATTCAGATTTGAATCTTTCCCGTTGAACTTGGTTTGGTTTATGTTGGTGTGATGTGTCATTTGCTTAACCAATAACAAATGAATCCATTTGATGGGTGCAATTCTCATTGTGTATATTGATGTTGGCATTTCATCTTTCAACTATTATGTATTTTGTTATTTTTGCTTTAGATCTCTCAGCATATCCAGCAAGGAAGAAAAATGAATGGAAAAGTAAATCAGTGATTGATCCATTTGATGTGTGCAAATTCTCTCCCTCTCCTCTTTATTTATTTATATATTTTTTTGGGTTGTAATAATGCAATTTGGTGGAGCTAATTATCCGGGAAAAAATTGCATAAAAAAATTTAGAAGGAACAAAACCCGATGTGGAAAAGTAAATCAATTATTGATCGACCTGTTAGAAACTATGGGATCGATTTGTTACATAAACTATTGGTGGGAGACCAATGCTGCAATTCTCTAAACCGTTACATTTAGGTTAATAGAATATAGTGAGTAAAATTACTATAAGAACATGTTTTAAATAATTTGCAGTTGTTAACATGTTAATTAATAAATCGAAAAAAATTGTTTACAGAAATTATTTATTATAATTATTGGGACAAATAGAATAATTGCGTTTTAGATATCAGTTTGAAAAAATTAAGAGGCAATTATAAAATAAAATAATTGTGATTAATATTAAAGAATATATTAATTGGGAAGGAAAATTACAATATTGGTTCACAAATAGTAGTAAATTAATCACCACACTTTCGTATATGTGCATAATAAGTCTAAAACATCATGTGGCCTCACACATCTACCTTAATAATGCAATGTTTTGTTTATATACTTAGATCGATGTCTAATAAATTTAAATAGGCGAAACATGTTTCTATGAAAATCTCTTTGACAATTTAACAAAATTTGAACCGTTTCCATATTTGATGAATGATTAAGCAATTATAACGATCAACTTGCCTTTTAATTAAAACTTTGAGATTAAATTGTTAATGAAGAAATAGTTTAAGGACTAATATTGCAAGTTCTCTCGAATAGTATAACATGGAGAGTAAAAAAAATCAAAGCCAGGTATTGGAGAAAATTCACTTATTTAGCCCAGTTGGAGTTCCATTTTTGGGACATCTAGTCAAAGATTGTGACAACACAATTATGCAAAACCGCAACACCTTGAAAAGATCGACAATCTCTACAGGTTAATAAAGGATTCCCTCATCTATACATAAAACACATTCCCTTTTATAATTTCCTCGAAGGAGTTTGTCTGCTTCGTTAAAAGCACCCAAAATGGGGTAATTACTGAGTAAAGTCTTACCTTGCCTCCTCTAGAAAATGGTTTTCTTCTTCCAGAACAAGTGTGTGCATCTCAGAACCGGCACAAAAATAACTCTACATAACGTAAATCGAAAAAAAAATTCTTTATTTTTAACCACACAATCTCCAACAAAATACTATTAAAAAATGCACACGTGGCCTGATAAAAAAAAATTTCTTAAAAGGCTCGACGGATGCACAATTTTTATAAATAAGTGACAGTAAAACTTGAACTTAGAACCTTTTGCTTTTGGTTTGTATAATTTCATTTAAAAGCTTAAGCTGCCAAAGAGATGACACATTTATTTATTTAATTTCGTCTTCAACAAATTCATTAGCGTCCTTTCGGTGCTGAAAATATGGCCATAAATTTTTGGGGCCAAAATCATTTTACCTGATTGTTTATTTGTACCGAAGGTGCCGTTTTGGCCTCTGAATTCCCAAATCTTTACGTGATATCGAGGAATGAATCCAATCATTTTTTTTTTATCTAGCTTCTGAAGATTTTCTTTATATATTGCAGAGAAATGAGAACTGGGGTCAAGAGCTCAAGCGCATCTCTAAACCTGGAAGAAAACCAAAGCCCTCTTGATGGTAGGCAATTGCAATTGCAATTGCTTCTGAATTATCAAATGATTAAAATTTACATTTGGAGTATCACGAGTTATTTGTCCTTCCTTTTTTCTCGTTTTTTTCGACGCAAATATTTCATTTTTGTTGAAAAGATAACGTGTCGGGAAAACGGAAATAAGTTACTTATTTTGAATATAATATAACAGTTAGTTGCAAAATATTTTAGCAGTATTACCAAAATGAGCATCTTAGCAAAGATTAATTGAAAATACGCTTCTGAATCTCAGAAATTGCACCATCTTTGAGGTAGTAAGGACAATTCAAAAGGCACTTGGCCAAACTTGGTCTGGTTTTAACCCTGGCCACGCAGCATCATTCTTCTTTTCCATAGATAGAATTGATCGTTTCAAATGTGTGTGTATATTACAGAAGATCACAAAATGAAATATGTTCTTGGCAATGAATAAGAGTAATACGGTGATGAATAGCATTCCTCGAGCAAATACACCGTAGTGTCCTGGAGTGAAATAAGTATTTTTCAATTAGTTTGATTAAAATGTAATTTCTTAAATTAAATTTAACAAAATCATTAATAGTATTAAGAGTGGGAGATTAAAATCAAATTTTTAGTATCTTTTTATAAAAGTTGATGAGATGTATGGTTGATAAATTTTGGATCCCATAAAATGGACGATTTAAATTAGTTATTGATTTTGACTTAAAATTTTAATTTTAATTTCTGCCAAATAGGGGCTAAATAGTCGATAACTTAACTAAAGGTGAGAAAAATCTTTCCATTCAAATGGGAAATTTAATCAATTATCGTTGTCTCGGTTGGTTAAAAAATGTTGTTTTCACAATTGGGGTGAATAGATACTAATTGATGATTTTTCTCCCTATAATTTAATTTGCTCTAGATAAGAAGTGTCGTGCGTTATAAGCACATCGGGCATCTTAAATTTGAACTAAAATTAAATAAATAGATGTATTTGTTTTCTAATAATTTAAATTTTTTGAAGGAAATGTCGGCATAATATCAATTGGAATAAAGTCTCGACATCAAGTTTTTTGTTGTAACTCATTTGCGACCACTATACATATGTATAGACTTTATTTAAAGGATAAATTCAGTGCGATCATTATACAAACTATTTAAAGTTAAATGTGCATTGCACGTTATTCTGAAATACTGTAAATGTAATATTTGATACTAATTTGTTGGGAGAATTTGATGAGTCTCAAACGAACTAAAGCAAATAAAATTTAGAATTGAAATTTAAGAAAATAAAATTGTACTCTCAAAATTCAATTTCTACTATTCAAATTTTTTGTGATGGTGAAATACTACAAATGACCTGTCTTTTATACTATATTTGGTACATAAAAATTAATTGCTAAACAATCATTAACATTTCTAGATCAAGTTTCATTGAGTTTAGATTATGTGAATATTAATTAATTGAGAATAATAACACGAAATTCATATATGACAAGAATTTTGTAATATTTATTACACAATGAAAAATAAAAATTAAGATATCATTGAAATAATTGAATTTAAATTGTTCAAAAAATGATTTTATGATATTTAATATATTATAGATATTTAGATTTTATTTAAAAAATAAATTCAAACTTAAATTTAAATTTATATAAATAAATGCATCTCGCAAATATTTGATTATATATATATATATAATCA
>CAIGRB010106423.1:91355-104230 GCA_903798255.1 Fraxinus quadrangulata
TTTTTTTTTTTTGGCCTTTTAGGACAACTTCTGTCTTTCAAGAGCACCTTTGAATCGAATCCACGACTTCTTCTGTCAGCATTGAAGAGTTGTATTCTTTGCTAATTGAGATGTGCACGGGACTCTAATTATATTCTTGTGCATACGTATACCTGAGTATGTATTTTGTTTCTATGTACCTAAACAATTAGTAGGCAATGGCAACATCATCGTTCAAATCAACGACAAGGAGAACTACTATAGGTTCGAGTTCAGAGGACTCCGGTAGCAACTCCGGCAAGTCGCTCCGCCGGTCGAGAAGTCTCAGCCGATTCTCCCGACCGCTCTCGCCTGAGGAAACTCCTGAGTATATCAAAAATGCGCCGAGAGGAAAATTCGTGAACACAGACCGGGGATCGGCAACGTTCCCGGAGATCAGCTTAGACGATCTAGCGCTCGAGCTCTTCTCAAATGAGAGCGATTGGTCGGCGGATAGAGAGAGAGGGGGACGTCGAGGCGGCTCGGAGATTAGGCGGTGGGCGAGCGATACGGCCTCGTCGTCCAGGAGACGGGGGAGGTCGGTATCGAGGAGCTGCGGGAGTGATGTCAAGACTGTTGTTTCGAATGGGATTTCCAGTAAGAATGTCAATTCTTCCAAGGACGGTTCTGGACGGAGGAGGTCACTCTCGGTGGCTCGGTATCAGATTAGTGATTCTGAGGTGACTTTCCTTGTTCCTTTATTTTTCTTACTGGAATTTGTTTTATTAGCTTCATTATTTATCTTTGAACTTACTGTTTGGAACGTGAGAGTTTTCTATATGCTTAATTAAGAAAACTATTAATAGATATAAAAAAAAATTGAGAAAATTAACATAAAAACACCTAATATTATTGCATTTCGTTGAATGTGCCATTAGAAGTTTGATAGCATAAAAATTTCTAAATATTCCCAATGATGGGAGCAAAAATTCATGGATTGTGCTCGCACAAATTTGGTTTGTGTGTATAATATTTCATTGAGTAAATGTGTGGTGGAGAATCTTACTGTAGCAAATAATGTTTTCGAATAATGGGAGACAAATGGGGCCTTATTTTGGTTTGATCTTAAAAAAATTTCCCGGGTTCATGAACACATTACACAATTCGATTCTCAGTGGGTCTGTATAACAGTACATGATATGTTCTTTTACATAAAATTATTACGTGGCCACATGCCTTTTAATGTGGTCGTAGATATTTTTTAGGAAGCAAGTTTTACTCATCTTTGGGTTGCCATAGACCTTTTCCAACGGGAAAAAAAACTGTAGGCTGGCTGTTCTCAAGAAGATCCATGTGTTCGTGTAATGCTCAAACAAACCCTCACTACATGCACTCAGTAGGAATGAGATATTCACAATCTTTTCATTCCACAACGTAAAGAATCCCAGCCACCTCAATTGGATGGGTTCATATGATCTCAATTTAAAGCAACACCTAGGTTGATGTCAATCCCAGAGCAAGTCTCCTTGAAGAGTCAAGATTTAGGCACTCATGATTCACAACTGCACAAGCAGTTGCTCAAAATTTTGAGGTGGAATGTGATCCCATTATACCAGAACCAACATTATTAGGTCAACAATTTGAAAATTACTTGGTAATGTGAAGGTAAAATTTACAAATCAAATTTGTCTCAATTTTTATAGAGAAAAATAAGGTTAAGATTTTGATTAACTCGTGTATTTTGGAATTCAAATCCTTAGTTCTAGGGAAGATGATAGAAGATACTGTAAAATGGACATATAGTTCTCGAGAAAATGACATAGTTTACATTGAGTTACAATGTGGATAAACAGAGTGGATATTGCCCACTAATTCTTCCTGTACTAACCGATCCATATTGACACATTTCATTGATCTAGCAGGAATTCTGTGGAAATTAATAGTGGTATGTTGCTTTCATACCTTGTTCACCTGGTAGGATGGCACAGCCCTAATTTAAGTAGTTTTGATCACCGTTATCTACTCATGTATGTGGACCTCTTTGGATCGGAGTTGGAAAGAAAAAGATTGAGAAGACACAAATAAGAGTTATCATAAAATTGTCGTCACAATTATTATGTATTATGAAATATTAACTGTATATGCAATTTCTTCATTTCAATAATAATACATATTATGCCACTTATATTTTTACAGAATGCGCCAGATCAGTCTAGGAATTCAAGCAATCATGCTAGTACAAAAGGCTCCAATGGTCGAAATAATCTAATGAATTCATCAAAGAAGTCAACTGCTTCTAGCAATCGGCGACTTGGAAGAGATCTCTCTCTGTTACATGATAACTATTCTGTAAGATTCTTGTGTGCATAGAATGTGTTCGTACTTGTCTTTCTCTCTTTTTAATGTACCTGTATATTCAGAAATGCTATAAATTGGAACTTTTAATGCAGCTGCCTTTGCAACTATTTTGTTGCTGATTGAAAACCTCTTAATCTTATACACTACTGGTGTGCATTTGATATTTGGGCTATAGATACAATTAAGAATGAACTGAAAAATGGCATTTGCTTATCAACTTCTTCAGAGCAACTTCTTTGCACTAACTGATGGTGAATCGAAGGATGCTCATTTTGGTATAAATGGATTTTTGAAGATGATGCAAGCAGTATATGCACAGAAGAGGGTCAGTTGATATTATACACGTGTTACGTTGGCATTCTAGAGTTTTTGCTCTATAGCCTTTTCCATCTCTACATCTGTACGTTTACTCCCGCTCTTCAGAATGAACACCCAACTGAGGATGTTGTGAACAATGGGCTTTATGAAGCAATGCTTAAAAAGTTTAGACATGATGTTGAAGAAATCCGAATACCTAAATCAAGTGTGTAAAAATCAATCATAGAACCTACTTTATATGTTCTGATGTTCGTTATGGTTCTAAATATAGTTTTATATCTATATTTTGAAATTTATAGGCATTTCTTGTAATGTATGCAGGCCGTAAGGAGAAATCAGGTTGTTTTAAGTAGTGATTGCTCGCACTCAGAGAATCCCGAGTTTGTTCAAGATTTTTCATCAATCAGAGAAAAGTATGCAGCAACCTTAGAACAGGTGTTTATCTGTGAACGACACTGTTATCTTCCTTGCATAGGCATCTTGCCTACTGTGATGTTCTAGTTCATTTGGATTTTTCTCTGCCTACTGGTAAAATTGGGACTACAGAGAGGTAGGTTGTTCATATTAGTTGCAATCTCTAGTGAGTGATTAATGGAGGAAAAGATTTATTTTAGTGTTGTTTTGTACTTTTCTTACAGAACATGGCTTTCTTGAGGCATGCCTATCAGCTATTGTTGATAAAACAAGCATTTGGGGAAAACCCCTCACTTGTTTGTTTCATATCTGTTGTTCATTCCATGATCTATTTCTTAATCCATGGCTCCTTTCCGTGTCTTAAGAAGTGTGTCATTTAGCATGTTTGTGCTTATAACTAGCTTCAAACTATGGATGATCATCTACATTTTTATTCATGGACATTTCTATTTTAGGATTGGGAGTGATATTCTGCTTATGTACTTATGTGGCATGTATGTATGTGTATCTAACAGCGTTTTCATTAGTTAGAATGTGTGTTTGAAATAGGTGTCAAATGGGTCATCAACCTTGTTCAACTGGCAGAACAAAAACTAAATTAACATAAGAAAGAAATGAGACACCTCTCCAATATGAAAGGATTATACCTGAGCAACCAATTGATCTGCAAATTTCGAAAACTACTACACATTTGTAACTTCTTAAGTTTTAATTTATATAGTTCTGTTGGGCCTCATCTTTTATCGGGAAATAGGAACTGTGAAGTCCAGAATTTTAATTTCTAGGGAAATGAAACCCTTAAGGTGGCCTTTTTCATAGGGGCATAGGGATGGATTGACGACTTAGGAATATTGTGAAGGATGGAATCAGTTTAGAATATCTTGTTTTTGGTATGGCCCAGGAAAGTTAAAAGGAAAGGAATTGATCCTAATTGTTATTGCATTCTTATCGAGCCCGCCAAGCATGCTTTTCACCTCTAGATGGGAGAGAGGGGTTGGAGTCCAAAACGTATAGTCCTCATTTCTTGAGTTGTTCGAGTATTTTTAGTAGCAGGTAGTGTATTGAGGTCTGTTCCCTATATGTTGGGAATTGGTTAAATGAGGATTTAAAAACTTATGAGGATTTCGTAATTAAACACGTGTGATACATTCTTGGGAATTTCTGGTCTATGTTCCTGTAACCTTGGATAAAAAATCTGAAGCAAGGACTAACTAAGGTTCTTACAATCTTATAGTCGGAGAAGTGTAAACAGAATCTTCTTGCTGAAATTTTGCTAGAGGAGCAACGGCATCAAGATCTCTCTAAAATCATCAGAGAACTACTTCCTGATTCAAAGAGTGCAGCTAGTGTAGTGAAACCATCAAGAAGCAGAAAGGTGAATATATCCTGTTGTGCACAAATGAACAAGTCATATTTCTATAATTATCAACTGTATTTTTAGTCTTACTGATATTTGATATTTTAAGAGGTAATGGTGATATAATATAGTCACTGTTATTTTTTTTCGTTTATCAAGAGAAGTGGTGACAGAATTACAATGTCAAAACGATTGACTGAAGAGGCAGAGAAATATTTTGTGGATTTCATTTCAAATGTTGAAGATACAGATATATCTTCATTTGATGGAGAAAGGAGCGATGGAAGTTCAACTTTAGGAGGGACAACAAGAGCAAGAGATGTTACAGTAGAAGCAAAATCTTACCAGAGTCCTGCAGGATCGTTTTGTCCCATTGAAATGGAAGGGGTTGTTTTACCTTGGCTGCAATGGGAGACTATTCACGATTGTTCCCTTTCAGGGAAGGATAAGATGCTGGCTCCTGACA
Source organism: Fraxinus quadrangulata (assembly GCA_903798255.1). Taxonomy (NCBI): domain Eukaryota; kingdom Viridiplantae; phylum Streptophyta; class Magnoliopsida; order Lamiales; family Oleaceae; genus Fraxinus; species Fraxinus quadrangulata. The sequence goes on from CAIGRB010106423.1 coordinate 96,227, forward strand.
TACCGGAAACTTTGTTGCTGGACTCCGAAAAGGTAACTTTTTTCTTGTACATGCCTTTCGAGATGATTTTGTTGCGTCGAGTCTGAAGTTCTAAAATTGATTTCAATCTAGTTTGTCTAATAACTTCGTTTCTTTTCCTATAAAAATAAAAGAAACCCTTGTTCTTTTTGGTTAATTGAATTGCAGGCGTACTAATTATTATAATCGTGATAAATTATGCTGCATTTAGATGTGGAGCAGCTGAAATTACCATCACTTGGTCATCCAGCAACAGTGTCTCCCTTTGGCAATTTTGTGGTTTATAAGTTGTCTTGGATCTTTGAGTTCTTTTCCACTTGATGTACCACCAATAGTTGTTGGACTACTGATCAACTTAATAATCCTACTGCTTATAAGATTTTAGGAGGCCAATTGAGTAATATGCTTGATATCACGTTATACTCTTCTTAGTTACAGTGAAAAAAAAAAAAAAAAAAGGCAGTTGCGAGGCGCACATACTCTCACATTGAGGTTGAAATGACATATATCCGTGTGGTTAGGTTTTTCTACATTTTATTTTGTATTATTGTCTAGTAAGTAGGAATTAGGACTTAATAATCCGTTAGAGCTTTTAGGTCATTGACAACACATCTCTGCTCCTAACGTTTCTACGTTGATATATTTTGGATAGTATTATAATTTTTTTCTGAAATGGTACTTCATATAGGACATTAACTCATTCCAAGACCCAAGTAGTCATTCCACAAGCACTCATGGGAGTTGGAGTCAAAGAGTTTTCGACTGTTCTACAAGTTCGAGAGATGAAAGTGGAGGCAAGAGCAGACTATCCTGCCAACCATCATACTTTGATATGGAGGAGCATGTAAAGCTTCAAAGAAACGACGAACTTTTGTTTGAATTGTATAAAGAACAGAAAAGAATCAATGCAGGCGGCCTTCTGCTCTGTACTAACGTTCTTTAGCCGTTGAAACGGTAGCGTTGCTTAGTTATTTTTAATTGATTCGAGTATATAAAGCTTCAAAATTTTAGGTGGCTAGGAATGAAAGATACGTACACTTCTTTATATGTTATACATCACCAGATGCTGTCATTGTTATATGATACACTACCATTTTTACTTTATTTTTGAAGAATAATTATTACTACTATTTAGTGCCTCTCCATACTCCATAGCCAAATAAGTTTTATTCCCTGCCCACATCGTCCAGGAATCATAGAACTTAACTAAAGACTAAAGATTTTAACTTAAAAGAGTAAATAGCCGGAAAACCACCACAAAATATATAGTACCTATTAATCTCAATTATTGATCAACATAACACCAGGCTTAAGATTGAATTAGACCACAGGGGATCACAATTCACACAAAGCAAGAGAAAAGCATAGGCTCAAACATCTTAAAAATGAATTTCCCTTTGACAATTGAAGGATTGCCCCCTCTTAACATTTCTAAATCTTCCGTCAACTTCTCTCGCTCCACTCTCAACTGGTGTACAATACTTTTCCAAATCATGGACAATCCACCACAGGAAGCAGAAAGTTTAGGATACATTGAGATCATCGCGATCTAGTTTCACTTCTCGACTGGCCCATATTAAATATACTTGAATCAATCTATCTCCCCTTCTTCCGGATCATTTGGAGCATCCGGAGTGCTTTTGGGCTCACCTTCTTCCTCGTCATCATCCATCTTCATATATAATCCAAGTTGCTCCAGTGGGTTACTACTGGCCTGAAATTTGAAACTACCAAGACCATTTTGAGAGTTTTCTGGGCTCGTCTCCTCTATGAAGCTTTGTAAATGCTCGTCCGGAGCAGCTCTGAACATTTCTAAATCTTCCATAAACTGACTATTCTCATTAATATCAACTGTCTTCTCCATCTGTAGTCGATCACGCCATCATTAGCAGGGAATACTAACTTTTCAACCAATTTTTGTCATGATAAATGTGCTCTCTAACTTTACCTTCTGCAGAGCCTGACGTGCTGCTTCCCTTTCAAGTTCTCTTTGCCTTTTGGCTTCTGCTGCAGCTTCTTCTTCAGCTTTTCTTCGAGCCTCTTCTGCAGCCTTGGCTTCCGCTTGCAGACGAGCTTTCTCTGAAAACGAATTCACGTGTGGAAAATTAAACAATAATAATAACACTACTTATGACCGCATTGGGAATAGTCAAGAAACAAATACCTTCTTTTCTCCTCCTTTCAAGCTCTTCCATCTCCAGCCTCAACTTCTCCGGATCCTGCTTTTCACCCTAAAAAAATTGTCGTGCCTGTTACTATTTACAAAACAGCACAAGTTGAACGCAATCAAGCAGGATGAAGTTTCGGTAATAATTTAAACTTCCACACACCTTTTCAAGGGTATTCTCTTGAGCTTTGATTATAAGATCGGCATATCGACCTCTCAACACAGCTGCTCGGTACAGCTTTTCAGGGGAGACTTGCCTCTCAGGTGGAGCGCTCTCCCCTAAAATGTTACGTCATGGTGGTAAGATGATGCTGCATAACTAATACCAGACATTTTCTTCATTACTTTTCACCACTTACCCTCTTCGGGACCAATAGGCTCAACAGAGACAAAGTTTGATAGTGACTGTTGCTCGGCATGGCCATTCAAGGACTCTGCAGTGAACTTGGAAAATGTTATAACTAACAATGTACAAGAGTAAATAAAAAAATAGTTCATTATGCCCATAAACCCCAAACCTTGGGTATCTGGACCACCAAAATCATCTTTCTTCTGCTCCAAATTCAACTCAGAAACTAATGTTTCCTGCCATCGGAAGAAAAGGTAACATAATGTTAAAATTCTAACTTTCTCGAAAACTTCAAGCAGCAATTGGCAACTTTATAATATTTATAAGAACCATTGCCATAAAAGGGGGAAATTTTTGTCAATCCACAGCATACCTTTGCAGTACCTCCAGGAACTGAATCTTTGAAATTATCTGATTCACCATCAGCTAAACTTCTCATGTCTGAATCTGAGTAAAGAGCATCAAATCAAAATAAAATATAGGTTTCTATGAACACAAATTAAAATTATCTAGAGTTGCAATATATAATTGACTAATTGAAGTTACATGACAGTGAAGTTTAACTAACTAAGAAAAATATTACAACCTCAAAATTTTAATTTCAGTCTAAACACAAAAAAGGACAAAGAATAAGAAAAATACTTTCAATTGCTTGTAAAGAGAACATTTAGATGGCAATGAAGGTTAAAAAGAGCTAAATACAAACTATGTGATTCAAGTATCCTGAGTAAAAGCATATGGAAAAGTTTATAATTATAAATTTATCGCAGAACCAAGGATAAGATGAAAGTTATTTAATACATACCACAAAAAATGAAAAGGAGAGATATAACCCAATTTAAATGTTTTTTAAGGTTAAAATTACATTGGCGAGATCACGAGAAGTAAAGGATGCCATCCATGTGGGTATGCCAATCAGGAGAGTATATTTTATGCTTGACGAAATAATTTAACATCGAAGTAAAAAAGATGTCTAATATAAATGGAGGAGGGATATAATGCCTTTTTATAAAGAAGGGTCAAATAGTATTGACCTTGCGACGTGAAAATATATTAAAATGAGGGTGATGTAAACTGAATTTGGCATGTTGCATCTAAATAATCAATGACGGTGTCAATTTAAAATGAGGGTGACGTTAATTTTTCCCCTCACATAATTTTACTCTTCCTGTTGCATCTACATAATCAATGACAGTGTCAACCATGCAGCAACGACTATCTTCAAAACCAAAAGATTTACTATTTTTGTCCTTGTGCTTTTCAAGAAAAAGACGTGTCAACGAAAAGAGCTGTTAAAGAATGGAATTAGAGAGCTGTTCACCAGCTACAATTACTTCCAATGCATGTCTAATTTGAAAGTCCCATTCTGCTCTCTGTATAATTCAGTTTTAAGTTGAACAGACATGGAAAGCAAGAAATCACAAGAACGTGAGAGCATACAATAACCCATGAGAATGAGAGAAACTATGCACGGACAATATACATTCCAAGGCTAATTAAAGATGAATCTCAAATACAAAATAGCTAAACAGAAAAGGGTAAACATAAAGTACATGCAAAAGGTTGCAAATATCAAATATGCAAAATAAGAAAGCCACAATATGAAAAGAGAGCCCAATCAGAACAAAAGATGGGTCCAAAATAAATATCCAAATGACAAAAACCCCAGATTGATTATTAATGCCAATGTTCTATATTTCTTCAATATTCTAATAGGAAATTCAGTTGGGACATGGCTTCACCATAGTTGCTTATAGAATGCAGTATATGGTTATGTTATTTACATTGATCAATATATCTCACGGTGCCAATGAACCTATCCTCTGTTTCGCCATCCTTAGAAGGTAACAAAGTTGAGAAAATGAAACCTCTTTTTCATGCAATAATGCAGCAGAAACTCTAACGTGAGACTTAATTGCTAGCATCACACTTCCAAAACAATATTTTCATTATTTAAGATCAAGCAGTGCAAAACCATGAAGTTTGGTCCTTTTCCAGCAGAAGTGAGATCTTGGGGAAGCTCATCCTGTTACCACAGTGGACACTCATTGGGTGCGGAGACCAATCAAGAGTTCAAGTCACATTCTTGTAATCCATTTACTCAACAATTCATCAACATTTTGAACAAAACTCTAATGTGACGATACATCCATCTATATATATATAAAGTAATGCGAGTGAGTCACACGACAACCCTAATTTGTTTTAGTTGGGAAAAGATCCATGCAATGACCTTCCTCATGGTGAGATCCGGATGAGATAGCGATTAAAAAATTCCCACCCCTAACCTCTAATACAATTTTCTATTGGATAAATCCAGTTCCACTAATGTTACCTTACCAAAATACTGTGAAAAATCATCAAATTAATCATAAATTTGTTTCTCAATGTTCAGGGCTTAGAATGAAGGAAGAAACAGAGGGCTATTGATGCCCAAAGATTGGCTGAGACAAGGAAGGGGGATCTGTTTCAGAACACAGAGGGGTTAAAGGCAGCTGCATTATGAAGGACTTGAAATTAACAGTAAATACATACTATTCTGGAGACAAATAAAAGTGCAATACCCAAGGAGAATGGAAACTTCTGATCAACTACAACGTCCAACAACTATGAGCATGCTTGAGAGTGCTTATTATAAGCTGATTACAAGTTGTGGGTCCTACACAATGTGTAGATAATAAGTGGGTAGTAATGCATGTCCTATAAAATGTGTAAATAAAGAATATGTTTAACCAACTTAAATTATTAATTAAGCTTTGCCAAACATGCACTATGACACTGCGATAAAGATAGAAATCAACATAGATAGATACCCTTAAATGATCGTTCATATGTTTCAGAACTTAGAAAATAAAATATTTAAAGAGATAGTTCATAATAGCACGAAGCACTGGATGAGGAACCTGACTCACTACTGGAGCTACTCGAACTACTGCATTTCCTGTTCCTTTCGGCATTGTCCTCAGTTTCCAAGGCGGGATGACTTGAGATAGGAGGATCAATTCCACCGATATCTTCATCCTCTTGAGCTGTTTCCTTGCCTGCTTTAGAGTTAGGAGAGGATGAAAGTAGTCAATAATTATAGCAAGTCCTTAATGACAACCACTAACCAACATCCACTTGAAAGAACTTATTCTTCAAAATGCAACTTCATCTGCTGAAAGGAAGATTACCCTTGCAAGGTTCCACAGATGAATTGCTCAATCCTGAGACATTTCGAATCTGCATCAAGATATAAATACCAGATTTGAGATACATGTATTGAGATAACATGTGCGCATACATGAGGATCCATTTGAATAAATACCTCCATTTCACATGGCTCAGCTGTAGCTTGATTTTTTCGCTTCTCCAGTAGATACTCATCCAACATCCTTCGTAGTGTGAAAAGGGTATCATGGCCGAGAGTGTCAATATCAATTTCAATCTCATCCTCACTAACTTGATTCCCATTCAAACTACTCTCTTTCAAAAACTCAATAATATTTTCAGGTAATTCTGCAAGTAAGGTCTCTAATTCTGTGCCCAGTTTTTGCTTCTCGGCATCACTCATTGCATGCTTAACTGGTTTTTGCTTGACCTTGTTTTCAGCAGATATACTTTTATACTTTTTAGTAGGAGGAATGAAAGAGGCAGTTTCAGCTTCTATAATAATGCTTGATCTTGAAGGCTGGGATTCTTCTGCCATTACGGGGATCTTCTTCTCAATTGGTTTCCATCTAACTTCAAAGAATTTTTTCATTGCCTCGGCCATGAAATGGAAATCATTTCCACGTGGGTTGTACGTCAATGCATTTTCGAACGTCAGCCTCACATCCGCAGCAAAACCCATCGGACTGGAATACTCACATGAAAGTAACTTTTTTTTTATTGTGCCCAAATCCATTGGATGCTTAATAACATTAAAGTAATCTGGAATGTTAAATTTTACAGTATCGACAGGTTCATTGAAGACCCAACCATACTGATGTGCCATCAACCGATCTAGCAGTGTCTCGCACTGTTTCATCAACATCACAAAATTGGTATTCTGTGGCAGACCCTGCTTCACAAAACCTGTACGCCTACCTTCTACAGCCCCAACTTTTGCGCGAGGCGCATTTCTTCCCGGAGTAAACTTTTTCCCTGACACTGCAGCCATTTTATTCATAGACATAGGATAACTTTCCACAGCAACAGGCCTTTTTAGTCCTTCACTATAGCTACGTCTATCACTAGTAGGTGAAGCTCTCATGGCATCTGAGCCCAATGAAGCTATCTTTGCCTGAAGCATCTTAACTTGTTCGAGCTCCTTTTTCAACCTCATCTCCAAATCCCTCCTCTCCAAGTGCGACATCTTAGACATAGACATTACTTGAATTGGCACATTGAAGCTATCATAATTACCATCATTTAAGCTAATGCACTTTCTTTCCTGAGCATACAAATCCTCCGCAGCTGTCATTTCAGTGTTAACCCTGCCTGAACTTCCGAGACCTTCAGATTCAGCCACTGTCTCAACTGCATGCCTGTAATCTGGCACGAAACCAGACGAATACCCATTTGTAACTTTCCGTGTTTTCCCCATCATAGCTGCTACTCCAGTTTTTGAGCAATTGCAGTTTGCTCTATAGGAATAGTTGGTGCCATAAATTAATCTTTCTACACGTTAACCTTTTTATTATTATTATTATTATTATTCAAACCCAATCGTATGCTATTATTAACAGTCCAAAGTTCAAAAAATCCAAAATATAAAACTTTTCAGTGTATCCAATAAAAGTTTATGATGTCCACAGTACAAAAATCTTAATTTCACCAAAAAAAAGTGATAATTTTTCCACTCAACTCGGAGCTGAATAATACCAGTATTCCACTTCAATAAAAACCCTAACTTCAACAATCATTCATTTAATATCTAAATTCAGAAATCTAATGTTTTTGTCTGATCCGAAAAAAGCAATATCCAAACCCTAGATTGAAATCCAAACACGAGAGTGGACAGTAACGGTGAAAATACAAAATTAAACCTAAGAATGCTCTATAAGAATCCAATTCAAAACATGGATCTCAATACCTAGTGGGGGTTGTAGTCGGGTGATGTGAATTGGTTGGTGGGTCCGACCCGTCATAATAGTAAAACCCTAAAAATCCAAAAAATTGCGAAACCTATAGATACAATATATAGTTGTTTATATAGAGCGAGAAAGTAGAGAGAGAACTTACGCTGAGCAATTGGGGTTTCGCTGGATCGCCGCTACTTAAAGGCGAGACACCGTCAAGCCGGCCGATCTCAAACAACTCCTGGCCGTTCACTTTTCGCGCAATTTAATCAGACGGCTAAAATTCTTTTGATTTTCAACAGTCAGATCTGAATCTAACGGCTGTCATTGACTCGATTAATTGGCGACTAAAAATAAATTACAATTTATTTCCGCTAAATTTGCTGATTAGACAAAAAAAGCCCAATCGCAAGTGAAGCGAAGATTTA
>CAIGRB010106423.1:112548-130389 GCA_903798255.1 Fraxinus quadrangulata
CATAACTGGTGAATCTTGAAAGAGCCTCAGGCCCTCAACTCAATGGAATCCTCAGTGGCAGCCGATCTGGTTCAGTTCTTGAATGCTTCTCCAACAGCTTTTCATGCAGTTGGTAATGATACTGTCCAAGATAATTTTGAGGATATGTGTTTTTTAATTTAATTTCATAGTTTTCTCATAAAAATATTTATTTTTTGTTCTTTCTGTCATTTTTTTCTGGTGATTATATTCTTATATGTTGACTACTAGACTGTTTTTATGTTTCGGTTTCTGAATTCTGTTCAAGATACCAGTTTAATAGAATTAGAGCATTTCCAAAAAACTCTTTAACTATGAGATTCTCTCTATTTTAAAGAGTCAACATTTAAAATCATACTCCAAAAGATTCTCTAAATTTAAACTCACTTTCTATAATTAAATGCATTCAAAATATTTTAGTTTTCAATGTATGAAAATAATAAAATAATTTAAAGAAAAGCTAGTTAAAATGAAAGATAAACAAAAATAATAAATATTTTTTTGGAGTAGTAAACTTAAGTGTTAAATATAAAGAGTTTGTTGGAGTACTTTAAAATTTTAACTCTTTAAATTTATATACATTCTCCAAATGATAGAATATACTCTTTAAAAATAGAAAATCTATTGGAGATGTTCTTAAAATCTAAATTTTAATCTATGTCAAAGTCTATAATTAATTTTAACCAATACATTTCACAACTTTTCAACCATACACTTCATCAACTTTTATCGAAATCTACTAAAAAATTAATTTTAATTCCCACCAAATAAATAGGCATATCTTTATAGAAAGAATATAAAATACATGATACACTCATCAAGATTGACTTTTTTATTTAAAATTACCTCTTTAAAACAATTTTTTTTGTCTGTTTTCCTTTCATTTTCCCGGGACTTAAATTTTATTTATTGATCAAGAACATATTTGTAAGCTTAGAAGTTCATTTAAAAGTAAAAAACAAGTTTGAAGTAAGTTCATTACTCAATTTCTTCTACAATAATGGAAGACAAGCACACACTAAAATAAATGAGTTAAAGATGACTCTTTTTACTGAAAGACTGTTTATGCAAACATATTTGGGAAAAAAGGTTAAAGTAATTTACTTCTTTTTAGGCTTAGCCAAACTTGTGCTAATAGTATTGTTTTAATGTTTGGTTTCTGGTTCTGAATTTAAAAGGTTACTTAGAGTAATTTACTTCTTTTTAGGCTTAGCCAAACTTGTACTCTTTGTATTGTTTTAACGTTTGGTTTCTGGTTCTGAATTTATTTATCAGAGGAAGCCAAGAAGACGTTAATTAGTGCAGGGTATAAACAAATATCAGAGAGACAGGACTGGGATTTAGAAGCTGGCAAGAAATATTTCTTCACCAGGAATCACTCCACTATTGTTGCTTTTGCTATTGGTGAAAAGTATGAAATCATAGTTTACCATTATCACTTCCAAATGCATTATTTCTTTATTTCTCTGGATAAAAGATGGTTTCAATTTTCCATTATTTTAATAAGTACATGGAAATAAATGAAAAAAAAAAAGAGAAAAATGAGCTCTTAATCTATGTAGTTATTTGTGGGACCATGTAGTTTCTACTGTGTATAGCTGTTGAGAGTGAGAATTTCTTAATTCTATTCTCACGATTTAATTCTGATGTGTATAAGAAAGTTTCTAATACTCGTGTACAAGACTGCGTGTCGAGGAAATTGCATGAATGTATGGACTTTGAATGTGAATTGATTGGCTGATATGGATTAATATTTACGTAGATATGTTGCCGGGAATGGATTTTATATAGTTGGTGCTCACACTGATAGTCCATGCCTGAAAGTAAAGCCAGTTTCAAAGGTGATTGATGACTCATATGCTATGGTTTACATTTAAAACCCTTTATATTGGTTGAGAGGAAGATAATTTAGTGCTAAAATTTGAATTACAAAACTTCAGGTATCGAAAGGTGGGTTTTTGGAAGTTGGGGTGCAAACATATGGAGGGGGCTTGTGGCATACATGGTTTGACCGCGATTTAAGTATTGCTGGAAGAATAATAATAAGAGAACGGAAAGACGGTTCAGAATCCTACTCACACTGGCTTGTCAGAATTGAGGAGCCTATAATGCGAATCCCTACATTGGCAATTCACTTGGACAGGTTCTTCCGTTGGAGATTCTTAAGTTGGTATATGACGCATGTTTATTTTGATAACTCATATATGCTGTTGTCTTCGTTGGATTAGAGGAGTTAATGATGGATTCAAGGTGAACACAGAGAGTCATCTTGCTCCAGTATTGGCTACATCAGTTAAGGTAACTTCAGAAATAGATATAACTTTCTATTAAGATTATTCATACATTATCTAAATGTCCTTGAACATCCATGAAAAACAAATATAACTAGCTTAAGTTTTTTTGAAAATGGGCAAACATATCTGGATATGTTACTTTTCTTACATTTTTTGAAGTTAGCCTATGTTTGGCTCATGTTTATAAACAATTCCAAATCAGCAAAGGTTCTAGAATTGTCAAGGCTACTCGATAAGGATGGCTGACATTCACACATCAATTCTGAATTATTTGATTTTTTACATGGAGTATCTCAGATTATTAGATTTGCTTTCATCTTTCTACTGTTTTCTTGTGCATGTACATGTTGAGCAACATGGATTTTTATGTAATTTTAAATTTTCACTATGTTGTAACAGCCAGAGTCAGATACTCGAGGTTCGAAGTGCAAGTATATAAGGTCTGGTGCTTATGTTTGATAAAAATTACACAGTAAAACACGACGTATTTGACGTTTTTCTTTGGTTAAACAACACTTCTAAACTGAGCTAAATGCAGGCCAGATGTGATGTGGAGTAGTTTACAATATTAAGAAGAATGATTGTCTGTTTGCTTATGTGGACACAAATGTAACATCAAAACAAAATCCCATCTGATGATTATATTTGACCACCTATTTTAATAGAGTAGAAATTCTGTCAACATTATTAAAACAAGCTAGGATTTCTGGATTAGTTTCATTTTCTTATTGACACCCATATATATTCAGGAATTGTACTATTATCATTCTATCATATGGACATTGGTCTTTCCGAGGTAGCTTGAATTTTCAGCGTTGCTTTATATTACCACTATAGAGTTGGCACCCTCCAACTGGCAAATAATTATGAAGAATATGACCTCTCATCATTCCTTAAAACAGGTTCATATAAAAGTGTTGTGAATGCAATCAATTTTAATTTATATTATCCTTTTTCCGTGAAAGGAATTGGATGGAGTACAACGTTCTTTAACATCGTTATATTGTATTTTATTCGTCAAAATATGCTTCTCTTAAACAATTTGACATTTCTCATGCAGGCTGAGCTCAACAAACCAGTTGCTGAGAATGATTCGGTTGAAAGTGAAGTTCCAACCGACGGGAAGAAGATCGAGGGAACTAAAAACAGTCCAAAGCATCACTCTCTTCTTTTGCAGGTAAGTAGCTTTCTGGTTAGGTTGTCTTTAGTGTTTTTCTTATTCTTGTTTTACTTATAATGTCTACATATTTGTGTAGGGAGAGTGTGAAATTTCTCAAACACTATTCATCTTGAAAATTTCAGCTTTTATTTTAGGGATCTTGAATATGTTCTCGTCGCCTTTTTTTTTTTTTGTTTACCTTCTTCTACCCTTTATTCCAGCTTATTGCAGCTCAGACAGGATGTGAACCAGATGACATATGTGATTTTGAATTGCAAGCATGTGATACTCAACCAAGTACTATTGCTGGTGCCATGAATGAATTTATTTTCTCTGGAAGACTGGATAATCTCTGCATGTCATTTTGTTCTTTAAAGGTGCGTACTCATAAGCTATTTAAACTTTGTTGGTCAGTTATGCCAATTTGTCGATATATTCAATTCAAGATATGTAAACATTCTGGGGTTGAATGTGAATATCTTACTGACACTAATTTCTCTTTCTTTGCTTCTCTGCCTTGATATCAAATTAGGTTCAAGGTGTATCTTAATTTACATTTTTTCTTCTTTTGTTTTACGGGCTGTAAGATGTGTGAAATTCAACATCTTTCCCTGCTCGTTGCCTGCAATTGTCATCAATTTTAGTTGGTTGATAGATAGGTCAAATCTCTTTCTGTGTTCTGAATTCTTACCAATGCTTACCCAGTAAACGAAGTATAAAGTGGAAGAAACAGAACGAGTTGATATCAATCTAGAGCAGGCATTACCGGAGGAACTTGTGGCATTTTATTTTGCCAAGTCTTGTAAAAAATGAGCATATATGGATGTTAGTTATTTAGCTATATAAGCCATGGAGACCACTTCTTTGGGTTCACTAGTTGGACGTGTGTTACACGTTATTTTGAAATGTTTTATAAGTACTGTAAAAGTAATATTTGACCATTCATATGCCCTTTTGATCCAATTATGAGAAAAATACAAACCCCTGAAAATAAATGTTAAATTTTATATATGCACGTAAATAGTGAAATGCATACTTGAATGTGAATATTAGAATTACAACTAATTGCATGAATGAAAATGAATGACAAATACGATACATGAATTAATGTGAATGTTAATTAATTTAGAATTAATATCAATGAATATATACATAACAATGAATGTTAAATCACTTATACTAAATGAATATAATTTAATTTTCAATTAAGTGAAATTAGATGCTAATTAACATACATGGACGTGAATAATGAACTGCATTTTTGAATGTGAAATTCTAATTAATATTAATTAAATGAATGTGAATATTAATTAATTGATAATTAATAACATTGACGTGGAAGTGAATGTGAAAATTTAATTAATATTAATTAAATGGATGTGAATGTTAATTAATTAAGAATCAATAATATGGAATACATGCATGAACAATGATTTTGTAATATTATAACAGTTTTTACATTAAATACTTATTGAAAAACGAAATGTAAGGTATCACTGAAATTATTGAATTGTAGTAGGGCTATAATTGTTCAAAAAATGATTCTCACTTGACGTGATATTTAATATATTATAATTATAATTATAAATATAGATTATTGCGATTTTCTTTGGTTATTTCTCATATCTTTCAAATGTGAGTAGAAGTGCTGTGCATTTGCTATGCACTTAGCAGGTCTAATACTATTTTAAGTGATGTTAGATCATCATTGACTCTGAACTTGAATACATACTTCTGAGAGCATCAGTCGCACTAGTTCATTTTATTAGTAAGTTAGCAATATAATTCCTGGAGCTTATAATTGCCTTTTATCATCTTCAGCTAAATCACATGTGATGTCGTTCAAAAATTAACATCAGAAATACCGAGCTTGAGGTTGGTGCTCCGGCTCCTCCATTGTTCCTGTTCAGAAGGGTCTCATAAATGTGAATGCAAAGAAAGCCATAGAGAATGTTCCGTAGAGTGATTAAGTCAGAAAGAGAGTATATATTTTCATCATTCTTGCCTTGCACACTAGTCTTTTTTATATAAAAAATTAGGTTAAGTGTGAATTTTATGGTGAGTGAGTGATTGATTAATCTCAATCTTTTCAGTATATATTGGATATCATGAGTCTGTATTATAGTTGATGTTAAAGTAATACTGCAGCTTGAATACATAAAAGCGAGAGCAGTTCAGTCAGCGGTTCATTTTATTTTTGTTTCATTTCGCTTTTCATTTCAGGCATTGATCGAGTCGACCTCCTCTGAAAGTAGTCTCCAAGATGAGACTGGTGTAAGAATGGTGGCCTTGTTCGATCATGAGGAAGCCGGATCTGATTCAGCACAAGGAGCTGGATCTCCTGTCATGTTGGATGCTTTATCACGAATCACGAGTTCCTTTAGCTCAGATACGAAGGTACCAATAGGTTCATGTCACTTTATTGTTCTAGCTTTCCTTTTAAGCAATGCACATGCTTTGAAGGTTTCTTATATCTTCTCGAACATGAAGCAATTTCCTCATTTTCTAGAAGAGACTACACTGCCGAATTTGAAAGGGATTTTGCAGACTGGCCAACATTTTCAGAAAGTTACTTAAAGTCAACATTCTGTGAAAAGCTGAAATTTAAGTAAAGAAATATAATGATCCACTCACTAAGTTAAAACATGTAACACCAAACGAATCAGAACTTTTACAGCTTTTAGCGTCTTTTTTAATTTATACCAGTTATTTTACTGCATATTTTGCATTGAGTGCAACTGAAATTACCAGGCCAAAACCTGTCCTTTTGTTCACTTTGTTCCCTATATTTCTTAACGAACTTAAGCAACTAGAGTTGATATTTGCGGCATTAGTCGAGTAATTAGTTCGATGTCATAATTGGGTTGTCACAGATTAGAATTAAATATTCGGTTATTCTGACAATTGGGGGATCATTTCTTCTGGAATGCCTTGATTACCTTTAGTAAGAATTTATTTTACCAGATCCCCCCACCCCCACCCCTCCCTCAAGCTAATCTGCTGTTATCTCTTGTCAATTTGATTGTCATGCAGTTGCTACCAAAAGCAATTCAGAGGAGTTTCCTGGTCTCAGCTGACATGGCTCATGCCTTGCATCCTAATTACATGGTATGCGAAATGCTTTACGATGTTTTCCAGGATTCTGTATTGACTATCTTCTGCATTATGATGATTTATTTTTGTTTATCAGGACAAGCATGAAGAAAATCATCAACCTAGAATGCATAGTGGGCTGGTCATTAAGCACAATGCAAATCAACGATATGCAACCAATGCAGTTACTTCCTTCGTATTTCGGGAGATAGCAACCAAGCACGGTCTTCCTATACAGGTTGGGAACAGTAAAAGATTTTTAACTGTTTTGATAACAATATAATAAATTGATCCAGCAAATATCACTAGATGAAAGTATCCTAATTTTTTTCTTAGAGCATCCAAAGATGGTTCCATCTGCTAACAAGCTTACTGAACAGAGACATGAAACTGACTTGAGGGTTAGAAACAGTATTAGTTACCTAATAGCATTGTTTCACTTTGGTCTCCAAACTTCTTTTCTTTTTTTCTTTTTTTTGATTTTAAATTAGTCACTTTATGTTCTTTTTTGTTAACTGTTAGGTACTCCGTCTACCTCAATATGTTAAATAATTGAAAATTCTAAAGTGGCATGAAAAAGCTAACAGCACATTTTTTATCGTCCTGCGAGAAAATTGCATTTTTCTGGCCTAGTAGTGCTTTGCAATGTGCTTTCTCAAGCTAACAAAAAAATAAAAATAAATAGAAGTAGCATATACATATGTTGGTTCTAGTTTCAACTGATGCTCTATCCTCGATAAATTCAGAGGATCATCACTAATTTCTTGAACTGATAGCAATCAGTTATATAAGAGAAAAGGAGTGATTTATTTTTTTTAATTTATTTTTTTTGCATCATGTGCACTATACTCATAATTGGGATTTTGTAGTGAATTATTTATAATTTTGATGGAATTTCAAATCGCAGGATTTTGTGGTTCGGAACGACATGCCCTGTGGTTCAACCATCGGTCCCATTTTGGCAAGTGGTGTGGGCATCCGCACAGTTGATGTTGGAGCTGCTCAGTTGTCAATGCACAGTATTAGAGAAATGTGTGCAGTCGATGATGTTAAGCATTCGTATGAGCACTTCAAGGCATTTTTTGAAGAGTTCTCGCATTTGGATGCAAAAATTACAGTGGACATCTAGGATTTGTTAAGAATGTGCACTCTCTTTTCAAGTATGTAAATTATCGAAATAATGATGTCGTATTTGCATTTTAGTTTGGATGTATTTTAACAGTTTCCGAAGTTAATAGGTTGGATTTTCAAGTACGTAAATTATCGAAATGCTGTCGAAAGCATAGGACACGTTTGGAAGATGCGTCAATCCCTTTTTCCTGGTTGTCTTTCGATTAAACTGGCGCTAAATAAGTTGTTTCTATGTGAGATTATTAGCAAAATTAATTGTTTTACTCTATGAATGTGTGTTCAAGGGCAGTACAAGTTACTTGTATTGGTGCTACTTAGGGAAATGGAATGAAGTCAACTTCATAAAAAAATTTGTAACTGTAAACCATCAGCACTTTGCTTCCTTCCCTTTTGTTTACGAATCATTTGATCATATCAAACTCGAATTGACTCCATCTCATTTCTTCGAATATTTCGTTAAGAAAAGGAACCAGAAAGGCAGATTCAGGGACTAATATATCGAGTTTCAACAAAATAGAATGCAATGCCAATGAGTTCAGTCGAACAAGGTAACAGGTTTTTGGCATAGAATCAATATAGAGCCTTCGAAACTTGATACTAGCTCCATCCCAATCCCACATCGGTTGGTGAGTATTAGGAAGAGAAATGGAGGCTATAAAATAAGAGTTATACTAAAATATTGAATCATGCAGCCGTTCAGGGAGCACAAAGCGAACTATTCTTTCGCCTTTTACTAAAGAATACCGTGTGCTCTTTGCAAATAGCGGCATACGCTTATTTTTGGAGGGGTCTGTCCTGATAAGGATTGCCTCCAACAAATTCTAGTTCCAATGTTTTTTTCTATCACTCAAAATAATATTTGAAAGGTTTTAAAACAATAGTTTCAAGATTCAATTTAATCTGTAATGCAATTTTTAATTGTAAGTCTTGCAATTAATTTTAAAACAATATTGTGAATTTTGACTAAATCGTTGCTTAATAAGTTGCAAAATTGATTGTGTTTACTGTAGAATGCATGTTGAAGGCAAAACTTCGACAATTCGTTATAGGTTCACATGGGCCCTGGTTGCCAGCTCTACTATCATCAACTTCCTTGACCTTCAGGCATTAGGCAGGAAATGGAACGGTGTCTACTTCATGGAATAAAATGTAAATGAATGTCACCATCACTTTTATCGTCATTGTTGCTTTTTGGTGTGTTTGTCTCCAATTATTGGAAGTATTTTTTGGAGAATGTGTGGTTGAAATTTAAAGTAACTTTATTGGTTTGTGTGTAGAATATTTTATTGGTTTGTAGATTCATTTGCTCATATCAAACTTGGGTCGACTCTTATCTCCTTTCTCTGAATTTGTATGTTAAGAAGAGGAAACCGAAATGCAGATTAAGGGATTAGTTTCCACGTGATAGAATTCTTCGGTCGAACAAGGTAATGGGTTTTACGTACAGGATCAAGAAATTGGCTCCATCTCATATCCTTGAGTTTGTTTGTTAAGAAGAGGAACCCGAAAGACAAATTCATGGATAAATAGGTTGAGTTTCAAAGTGATAAATGCAGAGTCGATGATTTTAGTTGAACAAGGTAACAAGTCTTGGCAAGAATCAATCGGAGCCTTCCAAAAAAATTCTCAAAATCGTAATGGATTAATATAAAATGGTGAAAGATATGCAGCAAGATATATGCTGGTGGGATATTTTATTTAGTCCCAATCCCACATCGATTAGTGAGTATTAGGGTGAGAGAATAAAGGCAATAAAACAAATGTGGGTAAAATATTTTATTGGGTGAATGTGTGGTGGAAAATCTTACTGTAGCAAACAATGTTTTAAATCAATGGTAGACAAACATGAGCTTTGTTTATAGATTCATTTGCTCATATCAAACTTGAATCGACTCTTTTCTCCTTTCTCTGAATCTGTATGTTAAGAGGAGGAACCCGAAATGCAGATTAAGGGATTAGTTCGGCTGAACAAGGTAATGGGTTTTACGTACAGGATCAAGAAATTGGCTCCATCTCATATCCTTGAGTTTGTTTGTTAAGAAGAGGAACCCGAAAGACAAATTCATGGATAAATAGGTTTAGTTTCAAAGTGATAAATGCAGAGTCGATGATTTTAGTTGAACAAGGTAACAAGTCTTGGCAAGAATCAATCGGAGCCTTTCAAAAAAATTCTCAAAATTGTAATGGATTAATATAAAATGGTGAAAGATATGCAGCAAGATATATGCTGGTGGGATATTTTATTTAGTCCCAATCCCACATCGATTAGTGAGTATTAGGGGAGAGAATAAAGGCAATAAAACAAGTGGTACAATGAAATGAAAAGTTATGCAGCCGTGCTGTGAGCACATAGCGAACTATTCTTTCGCCTTTTACTAAAGAATACCGTGTGCTCGTCGCGAATAACGGCATACACCAAGTTTTTGGAGGGGTCTTTCCTGATAGGGATTGCCCCCAACCAATTATAGTAATAATTCTCTCTCATTTTCTCAAAATAATGTGTGAAAATTTAATCTGTAATGCAATTTTTAATTGTAAAGCTTGAAATTAATTGGGTTTGTTGTTTAACTGCAATTTGTTTCGACTATTCATCACACACATGATCTCACAGCATACTAACACGGATAGTTAAATTCATTAATAGGTTTTTAGATTTTGCTGAAATGTAAGAACTAAGAATACAATTGCAAACTACTGTTAAATTAAAGTAAGATTGGTAGTATGTTTTCTACAACTGTAATTTATAAAAGCATTCTTTTTTTCTCGAGGGAAGCATCAGACTTCCAACAACTAGAGTGTGTTTGGTTTAAGATTTTAGTTTATTCTTATTTTTAATACTATGTCTAATCAAACATTGGTAAAATACGGCAAAGTTCAGCCTTACATTCAAGCTTTTATTTGAATGATTGCAATAATGAGTTGCCATGATTCCACATGACCCGATCGAGCAATCAATTTTCATTGTTCAAATATTTGACAACGCGAAAAATCATTGTTCAACTTGTTGACGACATGAAAAAACCAAAAGTTTGTGCCCTCCCTCTCTATCCATCCTTTGGATGGAAGGACAAAGGCCTTTGGTGTCCCTCCAATCAAGTATTGAGGCCTCACAATCACTAGTCAATAGGCTTTTCTTCGTTCATGGTTGTTGTTGCACAACTCCTTATTTATGTGGGAGCTATAAATATTTTAATCACTTTTGCAGTAATGTTGATGAATGGTTTGGAATATTATCAAGATTTTCGTTGGGGATGAAGTTACTTCAATAGTTTGTACAAATCTTTTTATTTCACTTGATTATTACTAAAGCTGATTTACTAGTTAAGCCTCCTCTTTTAGCAAAATTTATAAACGATCAAACTTTATTTTCAACCCCATTCCAAATGACGACACAAGTCATTCACTATTTAAAATGACCCACGTGCCCTATAAAATAAATCCAATTCCTTTTTTCCTAAATGAAAAATGAATCATCTTCAAGCTAACAAGAATCTTCAATCATAAAAAGTAAAAACTAATATATAATTATAACCCAGAATTTTAATTGCAGCCAGGTTATCAAATAAGCTCATAATTGAAGCACAGGCCTACAACTTTTGGACTAACAAATTGGGCAGGGGCCGCGCGAACGCAGGCCCCCACTACCACAAATTATGACGTAGGCTCAACCACGTGGGCCGACCTTAGGCAAGCGCCCTTCCTAAGTGCAATGGAAGTCACAAACCTAGGCCATGGGCCTTATTGATCACCCATTGACCCCGTCCAGGTAAGTATGTAATTACATCCCACTTGGTCTTCTTTTGTAATACTCCTCTACCCCTCTCGTTTTTTTGAACTTCTGATGTGGGATTCTGAAGACATAATAGTGCATTACCATCAAATCTTCTCCTGCATTACATTACATTTTGGTTCCCAATTCCAAGAATTACATTACATTTAAAATGTTATACATTTTATTTTTTGTGGAAAGGAATATAGAAATTTTATGATATGAAAATAAAATTCAAAAATACTAGATGTACACTCCATGTGTACATCATCCTTGACATTTGATGTGTTCTTAAAAAGGATTGGAGGGAAAATTGTTTAATTTTTTAAACTGCCCAATGATGTGTTGTCACGTGTGGCAAAGTGTAAAGAACGATGTAAAAGATGGTGTACATATAACATGATTAAATAAAATTGGAGATTTCACCTAATGCAGGCAAAGGCTATACTTTTGGTTCATGTACTTGTACGCTTTGTTTCTTATGTTTCCTGCTTTAAATCCTTCATATTCTAGTGATGCTTTTATTAATTCAAATTTTCATCATAATTGGATTTTAACTTTTCTTGGCTTATGAAAGATTAGGTTCATATATAGCAGATAAACAGAGGTGAAAGTCCATAAAGATTAGACCAATGGATTCAGATATTTTGATAAGTCAAAGGAAAAATATAGAATCTTTTAAAGACCGACTTCAATTCAAAGTAACATCGACAAACATTGTCTGGAGATGACTCATTTCGAATGGAGAAGACTAGTTCCATGAGATCACACAATATCGGTCATCATGCTTGTCGGTTTTGAAAGAAACAATGGACTGTAATGATCTTAATTGTGTCGTGACCTGTGGGCTCAATCCAAAAATAACGAACGAAGCACAAAAAGACCAAAATAATTAGAGTAACGCTATTTAGCCCCATTGGAGTTATACTCAAAAACTAGCTGCCAAAAAAAAATTCTAAAAAGTGCCTCCCTGGATATTCCAGCAATCTTCCAAGCGAGATCTTTTGTGAAATTTATTTCAAACCATCAAAGAACGGATAATGTAGACAGATATAAGACATAAAACATTCAGACAGTTTTCCAGCAACATTAGCAGCACTGTTACATTACTCGAGTCCTCGTCTGCCTCTCGAACTAGCAACCTTACTACGATATGAAAAAGAACCAACTGTCCGAGTCAGTACTCACCGAAGACTCATATTTCCCTCCATATCTCTTTTGAATGGTAGCACCCGAACAGCTAAACGAAAAACGAAGTCAAGAAATAAGTAAAAGACCAAAAGAAAGGAATGGACTTATTTTGTTGGTGATTTGTATGGTCTGAGATCGTCAGTTGCTCGACTTGATTTGCTGCCAAGGCAAAATTCTAACAAGGTTCTTGATAAAGTGAGCTAAGTTTTCTATCTTTTGGGTCACATTTAAACTGCAATTTGTTTCAAGCTGTGTTTAGACCAAAATTGCAAGAATTACACAATTATCCGGATTAAAATTTATCCAAGGAGACGAAAAACTATTAGGATACACAAGAAACCACTATAATTTCTAACATGATTAAGTTTTCTTGACGAAAAATAAGAACCCAGAATATAATATATACTGATGTGATTAATATACAAATAAATTTTTAAATCTTCTCGAGGGAAAAAGAAACAAAAAATGAACGTTACAAGCCAAAACATTGTGACCAGAAGCCAAGCTGGGCTTAGTAAAATACAGTACGCTCAAAATGGAAGCCCAACATACGAAAAAACACATTTTAAACTAACGAGTTGGGCAGGGGCCGCGCGAACGCAGGCCCCCACTACCACAAATTATGACGTAGGCTCGACCACTTGGGCAGACCTTAGGTGGGCACCCCTCCTAAGTGCAATGGAGGTCACCAACCTAGGCCATGGACCTTCTTGATCGCCCATTGACCCCGTCCAGGTAAGTATGTTAAACCGGCCCACTTGGTCTTCTTTAATAATACTCCTTAACATTTCATGTATTTTGTTCTTTCGATGTGGGATTACCAAAACCTTCTACCCGTGTTACAACCCTTTTTGCTTCTTTCTTTCTGATGCGAACTAAGGTTCTTCACGGGTGTTTGTTCTTGCTTTCAAACTTCATTAGCAATTTCAGCAGTTCAATGTTTATGAATTTTGAATCTATCGACAAGCTGAAATGAGTGGCGGAAAAATAATTTACATAATCGATCCTAAATTTATTGAACCTTGAATAAATTTAAGCAAAAAGTTCCTGATTCAAGATAGATACACAAGTGGTGCCAAGTTGAAGAACCATCAATCAACCGATAAAAATTTCTCTAGGAATAATAGGCCAAGGACAAAGTTGAGCTTGTTGCTCTTGTTATTGAACCGTTTCTGAAGCGGGTCTTCAAATTTAGTAAAAGTTACTTTTAACTTTTTATTTCCATTCACGTTTAACTTAAACGGTTTAAACTTCTCCAAACAGGCTCCTTGAATCTAATTTATAACTGGCCGCAAAATTTGTAGTGAAAGTTCATGTTGATCACTAAACTTTATTTCGTGTCAAGTTGGTCATTTCTTCCATCTCCTACGGTCAAAATGCCAATGAAAATAAAATTTTGAAACAAAATGAAGTTCTAATTTACCAACTAGATAGCGGCGTCGAGTTTTAGTCAAACCAATGAATTGTAACAAAGGATTAAGCTCAACTACCAACTTTAATGATCAGAAAAAGTAAAGTTCAGTGACAGCTAGTGTTTTTAACCCACAATATAAACAGAGAGAGACGAAAGCAATCAGCTGTTTAAAAAAAATGTAAGCAACTATAATGGTTGCAAACCAATAAATAAAGCCTTTGGAAAAGCGCTGTCAACAATTATTTTCTATCTTGTTTAAACATCTGAACACTGGGTGTTTTGGTTAGCACGGCCACAAAACCTTGCTGCTGCCCTTCATCAGTAATGTCATAATGTAACAGAATACATGGATCAAAATTCCGAGTTCTAAATATTTAGGTCTAGTAAAAAAGGAAACCTCTCATCAGGAGAGGACCTTCTTTACGTCCGCTGTCACCTCCTGAGGTGGTTTCTCTGCTGGAAGGTTCGCCACGATACCCTTCTTATTGTAGTAATCGATTACCTGCATTTCAACAAAAAAGGAGCAATCAATGTGAAACTCAAGAATCAAAGCCTCAGTTCACAAGTATGGCTTCGACGAAATAACAGAGAGAGAATCATAATCAACGAGAAAATGCAGGGGATCGGGATATTGATATATGTTACCAATGTATGAATATAAGTGACATGATGATTTCTCCCTTCAATATAGGAATAGCACGTAAAATCGTTTATGACAAGTGGAGACTACTTCACAAAATCAGACAAAAACAAAATTATCTTCGATCTATGCTGATAAAGTGTGACAGAGTAATACTAGATGACACAAGTAACGGAATAAGGTAAATCTTGGCAACTTCATTTTTCCAGCTTTAATCTTGAAAAGAAACTTCACCAGCATAAATCTGTGATTCCTCCGGGGCGGGTACGAGGAGGCTGATGAGAA
The DNA here is from genome assembly GCA_903798255.1 of Fraxinus quadrangulata. Classification (NCBI taxonomy): domain Eukaryota; kingdom Viridiplantae; phylum Streptophyta; class Magnoliopsida; order Lamiales; family Oleaceae; genus Fraxinus; species Fraxinus quadrangulata. The sequence continues at coordinate 127,543 of CAIGRB010106423.1, forward strand.
GGGAAGAAAGCTAAGAATATTACAAAAAAGAACAGCGTACCGGTTCAGTCTGCTTATGGAAAGCTTCTAGCCTTGACTTGAGAACAGCTGCAGTGTCATCTTTACGTTGAATTAAAGGCTCCCCAGTGACCTTCATAAAGATATTCAGATGAAATCAGCTGCAGTCATAATAGGGTTAATCCTTACTATATAAAGCAGCAAAGCACCATCACATGCAATGAGGCGACAAGTCCCAACTATATAAAGGTGAATTTAGCTCTACAAACACACAACTTATGGTCATTGATGTTTGATTGGAGGAAAAAAGAGGAGAAAATATAATTTAATTTCCTTTCTTTTCCATATCTATCTCTTCTTTTATTTTTCTAACCAAACACAGAAAATAGGTTAGGAGAGGAAATTTCAAAAATTGCTTCACTAGTTCAGTCCTCCTAGTTTCTCTCATTTCAGTTTCTTCCCAATTTGCTTTCTCACCCAAACAAGAGAAGGTAAAATTTCAATACGTTCTTATCCACATGTCTCTGCTCTCTCAGTTCTAATTAACTTCAAACAAAGCATCAATAATTACACCCATGTGGCATCAGAAAAAAAGGGGCAAAACACATCATCATATCTACAACAGGTAGCAAGCATTTTGCATTTGCATATCAAGAGAAAGAAAACATAAGTAAAATGATATTACATCATCAACTCCAGGTATTTTAGGAGGTGCAAACTTCATGTGGTAGGTGCGACCACTGGATGGGTGGATCCAACGACCAGTAATCCTCTCTTCCAAGATTGCGTCATCAATTGCAAAGTTAAGAACCTTATCGACTTTAGCACCGCGTTTTTCGAGCATCTCATCAAGCTGATACAAAGAAACAAAACCATATTTTAGACCACTATATGGAGATACACTCGTGAATAAATTATATCACAAAACAAATGAACATCCAGATACCACATAAAAGTAACAACCTTTTGTGCTTGGACCACTGTTCTCGGAAATCCATCAAGAATGAAACCTTTTTGGCAGGAAGGCTTTTTCAAAGCTTCATCAATTATCCCAACCACCAAGTCATCAGAAACAAGTTCACCCTGAGAAACCATAGCAAGCACATAAGTTTCATTAAGACAAAAATACGTGTTATCCTGCAGGTTTTAGGCAATCATAAAGATGGTAAGCACCTTGTCCATGGCCTCCTTAGCCTTGATCCCAAGGGGTGATTTGGCAGCAACAGCAGCTCTCAACATATCACCAGTAGCCAAGTGGCATAAGCAATACTCATCCTTAATTATTGGTGACTGAGTACCTTTCCCTGATCCTGGTGGACCTGCAAAGCAGATTGCATAAAGTTGCTCAGCATTAAAACAGCGTGACAAACAACTTCTTCAATATTTTGTAATCCTAATTCACAGTTCGCTAAGAGACAACTCTTAAAACATATGGACGAAATGACCATAATGCATGGCCCCTTGCCAATTATATTGTTGACCATTTAATGTTAGTAATATATACATGCACTAATAGCTTGGTCCATTCATATAAAATTGTAGATACACAAAAACATTAGTTGAAAGTGAACCGGAGACTGATCCCCTCTCAGCTTAAAAGCTAAAATTGGCATGAAATTGAATCATTAAGCACCAATAGAACCTCCTTAAATAAATAATAAATAATTCAACACCACTTGGAACTTGTCTCCTCAAAAATTCACTTCCAAGCCAGGGATAGCATGACTCATATTGAGAAAGAAAATTCACCGAAGTGCTGACTATGATGCAAAGACAGGAAAATGCAATGCGTGATTTTTCAAAAATGTAATACACGGGCACATTGGGAACACGTTAGTTGAAATCCTTTAAGATTGTAAATTATACACTATCTTTCTGTTTATACTTCTTATTTTTTAATAAAATCAATTCTTTCTTAGTTTTGATTTTTGTTCATGGAATCTTTTAAAATTGGCTAAGTAGCTATTTGTTATATAAAGGTCTTGAGGACATAGAAATGGGGCATTGTAATATGACTCCGTGGAGATCTACATTTCCACAGGCCTTAAAAGCCCCTTCTATTATGAGTTGAGCATTTTTGCAATCAATTGCAATATATATCTTCAAAAACTCATTTTCTTTCTATTTCTCCGCCACCCAACCCAATGGTGGGTTTCCCAAAAGTCTATTTGTCTAGAAATTAGCATATAAAAAGGGTTAAATCTGCAACTAAAATGTTGTGGATTAGCATGTGCCCAATAAATCCAACAATCTGCTTACCAACTGACACGTACGTTCATTTATAGTAATTAATAAATAAATCCTAAAACTTCACCGACCCCCATATTTTGGGTTTCACACAAATCACTATTTGTTTGGATAATTTTTTTTTTAAAAAAATAAATTAAATCTCTAATAGAAAATTTGATGATTTGTTGTACTAAACATCCAGTAATCTACTCCCTAAAACTCTGCTCTCTACATTCCAGAACACAAAATTAAATCAAAGTAGAGCCAAAAAAAACGCAGAGCGTCGAAAGGTAATAGATACAATTGTGTACCGACCGACGAGGATGACGCGTTTATCCGGTTTGGATGAGCACTTCATGCGACGGAGGAGCTCCGTCATTAGATCCACCGACGGCACGTCCTCCAAATTCGGTGAAGATGACGCTGCACTCGCCATTCTTGTAGATCTCTCTCGCAGTGTGCGTTTCTGTGCGTGAAACAGAGAATATGTATCTTGCGGGTGTGTGAATCCTTCGCTTGTGTTGAGAATGCGGACCTTTTCAAGCAGGTAGCAGTTGCAGTGAAATGACGTACATGCCCTTGTCCATGGTTTCAAATTTTTAATTTGAAAAATGCTAAACT
>CAIGRB010106438.1:3929-23392 GCA_903798255.1 Fraxinus quadrangulata
TTTTTTTTTTTTTTTTGTGAGAAGCATTTGTAAGTTCTAGTTACCACTTTGTCAGTAATAAATTTTCTTCCTTTCTATGTTTGATATATTTTTCCTCTTTTCACTTGATTTTGGTAGATACATTCATACAGAAAACAAAGAAATTGTACCTTCTTCCTTTCTATGTTTGATATATTTTTCCTCTTTTCACTTGATTTTGGTAGATACATTCATACAGAAAACAAAGAAATTGTACCAGGATACAAGAACCCAGCGGAATATTGCGAAGTTGAACGATGAACTTTATGAAGTCCACCAGATTATGACTCGCAATGTACAGGAAGTTCTTGGTGTTGGTGAAAAGTTGGACCGTAAGAGATTCCATCTTTAATGTTTTATGATTCTCAAAATCTATGATACATATTTCTTTTGTTATTTCATGGCATAAAGTAATTTTGCAACTTTTTACATTTGAAGCTTAACATCATGGGATATGATAGGCATGCATGTTCTTGAGGGTTTTCTATTCTCCTGTTTTCAATTGCTTATTGCTTCTTTATCTTGCCTCAACTTTATAAAATTTCATTTTCTTGCTTGTTTGCTTTGGGGAATGAACTTTTTGTGAATCTTGTTTGTGTTATTCTCTTATTTTCCTGCACGTTTGATATTTATATTCTTTAATTGTGAACTTCTGCAGAGGTCAGTCAGATGTCGAGCCGCTTGACATCTGAATCCCGCATATATGCTGATAAGGCAAAAGATTTGAACCGCCAGGTTAGATAGTTCTGTTGCTTTTATATAAACAGCAAATTCTGAGTTCCATGATTACAATTGTCTGCATCCGTAAGTATTGTTTGGGAAACCTAACATATCTCTCTCTCTCTCTCTCTCTCTCTCTCTCTCTCTCTCTCTCGGTGAAGCATATGATAAGCAACTATTACATTTTTGTGGGAATTGAATTCGAGACCTTTAGTCTTCGGTCTTGCTACTTGAGCTAGATCTTATCAGCTGAAAATAAACATTAAACGTTAAGTTATTGAATTTTTGTTTATGATCTTTTACATTTATCTTTGTTTCATTTTGTTATCACCTTTGAAAATACCACGAGTTCAGTTACCTATTCACTGCATGTACCCTACTTTACTATTCATTCTTTAATCATTGGCTGCAGGCTCTGATTAAGAAATGGGCCCCTGTTGCTGTTGTTCTAGGAGTTGTTTTCCTCCTCTTCTGGGTCAGAAAGAAGTTCTGGTAATACTGCCATTGATCTGCCGTTGATAGTCACTGTTTCGGTATCTTAAATATGCATTTCATCTTTTGAGGTGTGTAGCATTTTTTTGTTACAAAACTACCTTCCTAAGGCTGGGAGAAATCGAATCATGACGAGAAAAGAAATATATATTATTTAGAGAGAAACTGATAGAACACCTGTTGTGGGCTGAAACAGATTTAAGTAATACATGCATTTGTTATTATTCTGAATCCTTATTTTCTGATATTGTGTTTTAGACTGTACTAAGACGGGACAAGGTGAATGATTTTAGAAATCAGCTTACAAATCTTTCAATGGAAAGGATGTGCACCTCGTTTGGACATTTGTGTTTGAGTTCATAAGCTAGTCATCTTGTATGCCAAGATATTAATGTTGAGATTTTGAGGTAGCACAATTTTAGATTAATCTATTTCCTTGATTTGCTTTATTTTAGATCTTGTGTAGCATAGTATCTCCCCAGTCCCCTGTTACATTGTGCACCACCTCCCCACTCTGATCTAGACCATCCCTACTGTGTAGAAGACGTAAAGCTAAATCAAGTCTGTTTTGACTATACAATATTGGAGGTTGATTTTGATCAAGTTGAAGTTTATATAGGCGTAGTTAGAACCCTTTGAATATCAAATAAGGGTATATGATAAGAATATGTTATACATTTAGGCCCAAATTTGTGTGAGATTTAACTTTTTTATTTTATTTTTTTGAAATTCTCAATTGAAAGTTTACAAGAACAATCTTTATAATTAACATTTATAAATCCCATTAAAGGAAGCAATGAATGAGCCTTGAGCGCCTGGCTATTAAGGGCCATCCTGTGCTTCACCATACAAGATTTCGAGTGATGCTTGTGCATTATGAACATGTTTGGTATATAGTATCTGGATAGTACCACAAATGAAACAAGTATCAGTTTCTTTTTTTTTCACTAATGTCTGGTGCTGTCTAGTCTAACATATCAAACGCTCCCTATACTGCTGGTGGTTTTGCTAGGAGCATTTTCCACAAGTCGGAGAGTAAGGAAATTTCTTCGATGGTAAATTACTGTAACAGTTGCTACAGTTTCCACAGCACCAGCAGCCCCGAGTAGGTGATCAATCATAGATATTGTTGAGTTCATTTGCGGCTGAAACAATCACGATTTGCTCTAGATATGACAAGGCTACATTTTAATCGAATTAGGCCTTTAGATTAATTCCTTTAGATAGTCACCTCGGTGTGCTGTGCAAAGCAGCGAATAAAAGCTTCATACTCTTTCAAGTCATCTGATGGTGTCGAGTAGATGTATCAAGAGCATTTGTATAATTGACATGTTCTCATCCCTGCCTGGCCGGGGCTCTCTCTGCATAGAACAATTCCTGAACCTGAGTTTTATGAGAAAGTATTAGCATATAAGTAAAGGTCCTTGGCAATCATGAGTAGACAGATTGATATGGCTTGTTTGACACGATTTATGTTTCTTATAAAGAGCTTCTGAAGTAACTCACCTTCGAGCAGTTTCCTCTCTAAAAGACCTTCTAAGATCTCAGAGCACTCTCGAATAAATAATTATTCGTACAAATTTCACGAAGGATAAAGATCTTGACATGATCGCGTAGTCCCCAATACAAAAACCTTGACTGATACTGCAAGTAAAATGCCAAGACCTCGACTCGGTTGAGTGGCCTACAGTATAAAAACCTTGGTTAATTCATCCAGTAAAAGGCCAAGATCTCGACCCCAGTCGAGTAGGTCCACTCGATAAAATCTTGATTGATGCACCATGTAAAGGCGTAAAACTCAACCCCGATCTAGAGGCAAAGGCAATACCTTGGCTGATAAACCAAGATGGTGAAAGTGGAATTGATTGAATAGTCATAGAGAAAACGACGAGGGCCAACTCTGATCAATCACGATGAACCTGACTTCGGTCAAGCATGGCAAGAATCAATGCTGTGCCTCAGGGTGGGCATGTGGGCCTCAATCCCGATCTAGCAAATAAGCAATGATCAAGAATTAGGCAACATTGACTCAACAATAGTAAAACGTGTAGACTCGATTGAAATCGAACCCATCGTTTGGTAAAACTTAAAATTCAGGTTTTAATTTAAATCAAAGTCAACAATTACTTTGAACCACGTATTTCATTAAATTTCATTAAAATCTACTAAAACATTGATTTTAATATTTACCAAACATGGACTTAATTCATAATAGATGATTAAAATTCCTAGTTGGCTTGAACAAACATCCTTTCCACAAAAGAGTGGGGCCATCCCCCATTGTGTGTCAGCATAGTTTCAGGCATGATTATAATTTGAGAAGCCTACGGGTGAATGCATGGATAAATGGAGTGTTTGTACACTCGTTAACGATGACCATCCCTCTCAAGTTAATCAGTCTAATTCTTATGGTCCTGATTGATCTCAGCTTTATAAGAAGACATAACCCCTTTAAAATCACTAGTCAATCGATATTAACATGACTCGATCGATTGAAGGAAAAAGGTTTATAGTAAAATTACTGTGCTTGTCACGATAACTTGCCGTCAACAATATCTACATGAACATCTATAAATATGGGCCATTTCCTATGTGGGAAGAGGATAAGGACATCACCCAAGGGGCTCTCTCTATCTAAGGGGATCACCCTCTCTCTCATTGAACATACTAATGTATATTATTTACATATTATTTCAACTTTATAGCATATTTTGAATTTTTGTTAAATTAATGAAACATGTATTCATGCAATGGAGAGGTTCGTAAAAATTGTCCCCTAAAATTTAGTATTTCGATAATTGATATGATAAAAGCAATATGAAAGATTCGTATATTAAATAAATTTCAGTAATATAGAATAATTAATTAATCGCACCTTCAACTTCGTACGAAACTTATTTTACTATCATAAACACATTTTCCTTCGAGTCATACCATTTGGCCACAGTATCTTTTTCTTGATTTATTTCACTCTTGATTATTTTTTTCTCACATCCCCTCATAAAAGTATGATATATCTCTTCCTCTTATTATAATTTTCCATATTACGAAAAACTGTCTCTCATTAATGTCAATCCCGGTTTCTTCGAAATGCAAAATCTAATGATGGAATTTATGAAAATTTGTTAAGAAAGCTAGCAATAATTCCATCTTAAATCAAATTTGATAGCCCAAAAAAAAAAAAAAAAAAATTCCAATAGAAAAAACGAAATTAATATGTTTGCCTATAAATTCTAAATTCAATAATTTTTATTATTGGAGAGATGTTTAGATACGTAAAATATTACTTTCAACGTAAGATAAAATATATAACAATTAGCACACATATCTTAACCTTATATGCAAAAATTATTAAGGAAAATACAAATAAATTATAGAAATCAAAATTGTAGAGTACGATTAAAATATTTAAATTTTAAATTCAAATATTAATTTTAATTTTATACTAATTTAAATAGGAAATTTATGATAAGAGGGAGTGTTTTTATAATTTTTATATATTCACACCACAATTTTTATTTCTTACATCACATTTTAATTGCATTAAGGTTCTTAATCTTTGTCGATTATAACACATGTCCCAAACAATTTTTCATGACATTTTTAACTTCTCAAACTTTCCATTAGTTAATATATTTTGTTTTTGATAATAGTTTTATGTCCTAAAGTATGTTGAAATGGCATAAAACAACTTATATTTTCATAATATAAAAAAAATTGCGAATTTTTTTTTTTCCAATTTCTAAGTATGAAAATAAAATATTTTGATATAAATTATCATCGACGATAAAACGTACTAATTAATAGAATGTTTATAATAAGAAGTCTATGGTAATAAGTTAAAAAAAATAATAATAATAATCATGTTACATGTACATCATTTTTATATTATTATTTATATTGTGTCATGTGTTAACACACCATTGGACACTTTTAAAAAAAATCATTTTTTTCGCCCACATTTTTTTTGAAAATAAAGTGAATGTCAAAATTCACCTAAGGAGGATGATGTAGATTTAGCATTATTGAAAAAATAATTGCTATGGGCAAAGATTAAGGTGCTCAAAATAGAAAATCCCTTTCTCAGTAACTAATTCAAAAAAAAAGGTGACACACTCCATTTACAACGGTCACATTTCCCCATTTCATTCTAAAAGAGAGAGATTTCTCTTTACTGTTGGAAAATGAATTCAGAACAAATGGAAATTTCTGGGCGAGAAGTTTACTGCGATTCGGATACAGATTCATACGATTCCGATGATTCACAAACTGACCCAAATTTTGATATCCTTGAGGAGACTCGATCCAGTTTCTCGAACCTCAGGATCAAGAAAAAAACAAAATGCAGGTACTTTTTGTTGTTGTTAATATTCAATAAACTCATACGAAGATGCCAAATTTGGTTTTAATTAGTGCGGTGATTGTTTTTTTATGCTAGATTTTGTGGGCTTGTCTTGTTTTTGATAGTTCTGAAAAGGAAATGGAGGAGAATGTTGAGGAAGATGCAGATGTTATTGAGATGATTCTGCCTGAGTTCGATGAGAAGGATCAGAAAAGTTACGAAACTGTTCGAAAATTCATTGAAGGTTTCAACTAAAATTTCTGTTCTATCTATTCTTTGTTAGATTTGAACCTTATCCATGTGGATATGCAAGTATAGAATAATGCAGTAAAGTTGTTCGAAGATATGCTTCTGTTGCGTTATTTGTGAGCGTGAAAATGAATTGTCTAAAATGGGGTGTGTGTTTTTCAATGGGAGCAGGTGGCATGGTTATGAAATTAAAAGTCGATCAGTGCAAAGTTTATCTGAGGAAGAATGGACTGAGATTGACAGGCAATAAAGATACCCTTATACAACGGATTAAGGAGCATCTCGAGTAATTTTTCCTCTCTTTTATTTGAGCCTCTAATTTATTGATTTTTGTATTTATTTAGCTCCTTGCAATAATAAATTCTTGTGTACTTTTCAGTATTGTTGATAATGGTGGGGAGAAAAAGTATCCAGCTTCTAGTTTCGTGCTTAATTGCAAAGGTATAAATTGTTAGCATATTTGTGCTTGGGAAACTGCCCCATCATTTGTTTGCTTTGCTACTTTAGTTCTGCCATCAACACTCAGCATTTAAGAACTGAGTGCTGATTGCAGGTCACTTGGTGCATATTTGTTATTCGATGATGGATAGTACTACACACCATAACGAACAAGATTAGCTTCTTTTTTTTTTCTATACAATTCCTCCTATCAAACATGCCATATTATGGTTTAGATCCTTCTATTCCTACACTATTTCATTTCTGTTTCTAATTTGCTAGATTGAATCATGCAGGTGATGCATGCACAGGAGATGTAGTTATGTTTGAACAGAATGTGTATGAAATGTAAGTTTGTATCTTGAATGAGATTCCAATTAACTTTCAAACCATGCACCCCTGAAGGTTAGATTTATCTTTTTGTCATGGAGAGATAGCCTCTGCCTTTTGGTGAAAGTCGAAGCGGAGGACCCTTTTTTCTAACGGAGTTTCTAAGAAGCCCAGCCAGAACTTCTTTGTTCTTAAATGATGTTTTCAAGATTTTACCTCTTTATAGAATAAAATAATGGATATTCTGGATGTGTTTTTTGATAATCGATACTGGATCATCTCTTTTTTTTTTTTTTTGTTCTTAAAGTACCGCGCATCTCTTGGCCTTTGTGTCAGAATTTTTGGCAAGCAGTATCCATTATTTTTATTCTTCATTTGTTTTCCTAAAACTGAATTTGAAAAATAAGAAGGATCTTCCACAATGTATGAAAGCTTTACCTGTTGCAGCTATGTCAAACCTTGTGGTCTTTTGATTGATCAGGTTCAGCATTGCATCTAGGAGTGCAAACGGTCCTCCATGCGGTACACGCGTTGTTGCAGGACGGATTGTGAATGAGAGCTATGGGGCTGCTAAGCAGCAACATACATTTACGGTCAGTTAAACTCGATCAGCTTTGGCCATGTAGAAATTTGCATTAGGTATTCGACATCATATATGGCCTATCGTGCCATATAGAGCTACAATAAAATTGGTTGCTACATAGTGCCAATTTCTTCCACATTAACTTTATGATGCATATCAGTCAGATATCAATATTCACTTAGCTTGTAAATAATTTAATGGCCTCCTTTAGTCCTGAGTAATGTGATTAGTACATTTTAAACGGTATATAGAAGTTGTCCATATTCATTTCTATTAGATTGCTAAAATATAGAAATAGTTTGGTGATCAAAATATGGGGCTTAAATAATTTTAGACTGTTGTAGCATTTAATCTGTTCATATTTTGGCCCTAGTGTAGAATAAATCTATTCTCATCTAATTTGAGCAGATTGAAGTGTTGTGGAGCAAAGGGGAGAAACCTCTGCCTCCACTTCATCCCCTCCTGATCAAAGGCAGGAACCTCTACAGGTTAAAAACAATGAGACGGGTAAGCAAACTAATGTTTAAGTGTTTATATGTAATATATTTTAGTTTAATTCAAAGATGCATTAGCTTTACAATCCTCGCATTTTTTTTTGCCTTTTTTCCTCAAAATTCTTGTGAAAATGAAGAGATGGGAAGATGAAGGGGAAAGACAGAAAATTATATCAGAAAAGCATGCTAGAGGATCCATGGCACGCTCAGATAGGGAAGCACGTATAAAAGAGAAGGAAATGCAAAAGTTGCACAAATCAAATAGGTATCAAAATGGTTTATTGTGAATACACTGTGGAACAGTACTAAATTTCTGATTGTCTATAATTATTTATTGTGGTACTGAAGTTCATGAAAATGTAACGAACTGACTCTTTCAAATTCGATAAATGTTGGTAGGTTGTAGTATGATTCGGAGTATCCTTTCCTATTTGATTTCCTATGAATTCCATATTCGAAGTTGTTATCAATGTTCTAATGCTCAATATCTATATCAGGGTAGCAAGAATGGAAAACCAGATCAAACACAGGAAGTCATCTGATTCTATACCAATGAACCCAGAGAAACAGGGAAACCAACCTCAAAAGCAGCGGGAGAAAAAAAATGCTTCACAGGAAGAGCAATATTCTCAACAGGAGTATTACCGTCCCAAAACTTTTGGAGTGAGCATTCTGCAGCAGAAAGAAAGTTTGCTCGGAAAGCCCAACAATCCTTCAAATGCGTATGTGTTGCCAGAAAGGCTCCATCAGAGGCAACCTTTCACTGTCGTGAATTGCAGTTTCCCGAGGAGTCCAAACAGGAATTTACAGTACAATAACTTCAACACTTCAAGGAGTCCAATTCGAGTGCAAACCCAAAGATACATTCGAAACTCCAATTATCAGCAGATTCCAATACTAAACCACACTTTCGAAGAAAATCAAAATAATAATTACACAAGGAGTTCATTACAGGGACCTGGTCCTATGAGCAATACAGTACAAATTCATGCTTTTCCCACTCGGGAGAACTTCAATGCAACTAGGAATCCGGTCCAAAGGCAAGGCCTTGAAAGAAAGCAGGCGTGCAGATTTTTTGCTCGAGGAATCTGTTATTATGGAGATAGGTGCAAGTATTTACATGATCATGTAGGAAAGTAGAAATTAATGGAAGAATTGTGAAGGGTGCATCACTGAAGTTTTGGATTTTTCCGGTTGGAAATTAGTTTTTTCCAACTCCATTGCCAAACATTGGAAGAAGTTAATGGATGTCATTGTCAATTTATGATCAGTTGGTTTGAGAAACTCTATTCTTTTAACTTGTATTCAAGGGTTTATGCTGCTGAGCTGGGTCTTTCACCATTTCTTAAAAGTCATGGCCTTTGCTTGGTCAACATTCGGGAAATAATCAAATTTAGAGCTCCAATACCCTCTCAATCTCCTTTATCTTCTCGTAGGATGATCTCAACTCATCAATGTCGCTTGTATGTCACTTAGCTAGCCTCTAATAGATGCATACTCAATTGGCTTTTAAGACCAACATGTTTGTCAGGGCCTTCTGGTCTCAAACAAGCACACTGCACCACTCAATCCATTCTTCAAAATACACCAAAAAGTAGTAGAAATGCAACAAGCATAACGAAGTTCATTGTTACATACAAATCAAACCAAACCAAACACTTGAAAGAAAATGCATGAAAGTGAAAAGAACAGGAGTTTCTTCTTCTTTTTGGACTTCTTTTCGAGGGGAAGGAAATTTTGGGCATTAGTTGATAAACTGTCTTTTTAATGTATCAGTCGATGTCTGTGAACATAAATTGCCGGGATTTTGACTAAATCCATAATATGAACAAAAAATCTTGACATTGTAAAAACATCTTCCGGGCAACTCATTTTACTCTGCCTACTCAAACTACATTTAAGAAATGACAATATAAACTAAAAAAGTTGCTTACGAAGGGTTGCAACCCGGATTTGATGACAACCATACCGATGAGTCTTTTTTCTAGAAGACATGATTATGAATACCAGTGTTTTTAAAAGGGATAATAAGCTATGATACCAATTATATTAATTGCATTCAGTTCACTAGGCTATGATGAAATTGAGCCTAGCTCGTTGTTGGATTGGTTTGGGCCATTGCCTGATAAATCATTTGTATAGGCACAAAACCCAACCCATTTGATGGGCATGGGTGCTGCTAAGGGGTTTGAACAGTCGCCCTTATTCACTTTTTCATTCTGTTCTTGTACGTGAAGCTTCTGGGGTTTTCTCTGTGTCGTCTCTTCCATTCCTTCTTTCGATTACTTTGTGTTGATCAAAACTTCTAGTTTTGGTTATTATATCTATGTGATTTGAGTTTATATGATTCTTCGACTGAGGGTTTTATGTTGAGATCAGTTGTTTGATCTTGTGTTCCATTGTAGTAGCTACGATTGTTTGATCTTTAGGGTTTGGGTCTTTGTGGCTGTTTCATTTGTACATAAGGGTACATTATATTGTTCTGAGCCCTAAATAGGATAATCAATTCCTTGATGTTGATGAACTGATTGTGTTATTTGTGTTCTTGAGTTACTGCTTCCGTTGTGTTTTGGTTATATCAGTGGTATTAGAGCTTTTCGGGTGGTTATGTGGTTCTTCGATCGTGGTTTTGGGTATGGAAAATCAATTTCACAACCAGATCCTCTTAGATTTGATTTTTTGGTGAAACTCTAGATTCTATTTTTTATAGATCTTGGTTTCTGGTGGTAATTTCTTGAGGAGACATTGGTCATCTAACAGTTACTTGTTGGTGGTGTATCTCGAAGCTATTGGTTAAAATCCTCTAACCCTGACTCTCTTATTATTTGATCTTTAATATTGTGTTTACCCTATATTTTCCCTTCTTACTTTCTTCTTATTTTTGGTGTTTTTCAAATTGTGTCTTGTCCTGGGGCGTGAACCTCACTGAATATCAATGTTGCTTTCGTGCTTCACTGTGGTTATTAGTCTGTTGAATTGTGTGATATTTCATTTCTATTAGTTCAAGACATTACTAATACATGAGATAAAGTTTCTGAAGAATATAAGGCTATTGTCCTTCTGAATGTCATACCTGAGGCATATTAAATCTCTATTAAGTATAACAGAGATACCATAACTCCTGAAATAGTGATAAATTCTTTAAGAAATAAGGAATTAGAACTTAAGGCTGATAGGACGGGGAAGGAATTTGAGAGTTTATTTGTTAGAGGGAGGTTTATTTTTAGGCAAGAAAATTGTCAGAGTCATCAAGGGAATGATACTTCTAAGAAAAAAATGAAAAGGGAGGTTTAGATCAAAGTCTAGAAGTGAAAATAGGAAGTGTTATGCGTGTGGAAAGACTGGACACTTTATAAACGACTGTTTTAAGAAAGAGAATGAATAGAGAGATAAAAGTTGACGAATAGAATGTAGTTGAACTCTTAGATGATAGAACTATAGATGTTTATGTTGTAACTAAATCCATTACTAATCTGAATAATGCAAATTATACAGTTAACAATGATCAGAATAGTGAATGAATTCTGGATTTAGGGTGCACCATCCATATGACCTTTAGAAGATCTTGGTTAGAAGACTATAAGGATCTTGATGGTGGAGAGGTGGTTATGGGCAACAATGTTACCTGTAGAATTAAGAAAATTGGTAGTATGACTTTGAATTTGAAATTTGAAAATGGATACACTTTTACTCTAGAAAGGGTAAGGTATGTCCCTGATTTGAATATAAATTTAATTTCATTGGGTAATCTAGATGACATAGGCCTGCAAGGCAAAATTGAAAATGATTCTTTGAAAGTAATTAAGGGTTCTTTAATCATTTTCAAAGGTACCAAAAGAGATGGTATATATGTCACTAAAGCCAGTGTTGTTTTGAGTCATACTGCTAAGTCCTCTAGTGCTGAGAGTGATGCCACCCTGAAATGACAAAACAGACTAGCACATGTTAGTGAAAAAGGCCTGCACATTTTGAAGAAGAATGAGGCATTTGGTAATGATATTATTTCTAAGATTCCTTTCTGTGAATACTGCACTTTAGGTAAGCAGCATATGCTTCATTTTAATACTGGAAAATATAAAACTGCATATATCCTTGAATATATTCATTCTGATTTGTAGGGCCCATCATCTACAACCACTCAAGGTGGAAATTGATATATTTTTTTATCACTGATTGATGATTTTTCAAGAAAAGTTTGGATTTATCTTTTGAAACAAAAATAAGACACTTTTGAAAAGTTTAAAACTTGGAAAACTTTAATTGAAAATCAAGTAGATAAAAAGATCGAAATTTCGAGGAAAGACAATGATCTGGAATTTTATAATACTTAATTTGATCAACTTTGCAAAGATGAGGGGATTCTTAGGCATAAAATTGTTCCATATACCCCTCAACAAAACGGTGTTACTGAGAGGATAAATATGAATATTTTAGACAATGTTGGATGCATGATGATTAGTTTAGGAGTTCCTGAAGTCCTTTAGGGTAAAGTTGTTATGAGAGATGTTTATATTGTGAATATGACTCCTACTAGTGCTTTAGATGGGAAGACACCCGAGGAAATATGGTCAGGGAAATTATCTGATTATATTATCTTGAGAATTTTTGGGCGTGCTACTGATAAGAATGTAAAATATCATTTTCCCCTCTTATTTGTTGTTCTCGTGTGATTATTTGATGTCAAAATATACTCATTATCTTTATAATTTGATTTATGTGGCAATTTGATGGATATGTCTAAATTTGGAAGAAATAAGTGGAAAAGGGCTAAAGTGGAAGAAAACTAAAATTCAAGGACCAAATTACAAATTTCCAAAAGATGACTCGGAAGGAAAAATGAAGATATGAGGATTTGAGAGTGTTAGACATCAATTGGATGAGTAAAGAAGCCAAAGGAATGAAATAAAGTTAAAGTATTATCAACTTCTAGCCGAAAAAGTTCTGTTTCGAATTTTCAGTATCAATTTGAGACTTGTTTTTAGCATAGGAAATATTCGAATTGGAAACATTATGAAAGATTTGTATCCATTTGAGTTAGCTTTTCAACACATCTTGAATCACCTCAATCGGATATCGGGAAAGAAATATATGACCAAAATACTGAAAGCTGTCATATGGAAGTTATCTAAAGCTATGCGATCACATACTCTACTTCAGCGAATTCCAGGGCCAAGTTAAAATGTTCTATGCAGTCGCATTCACTTATTCTATGTGGTCGCTTAGAGTATTTACGAGACAAAAATTCTGGTTTCCGAATTTAAGTCAACTACTTATAGAAATAATTATAAATACGTGTTTTGAAACCCTAAACACGGAGAAAAACATAGAGAACTCCTCCATACTATTTTCTCTCATCTTTGTCTCAAGAATCTCCAGGAGAACTAAAAATTTTGGTGAAGCTAGGAAGGAACTCAATCAAAATTGGTGATTTCGCATTTTTTATCCATGTAATTTGATTTTTCATTGTCAAACAATTCTAGGATTTAGATTTTCTTTTCATAAATATTGTGGAATTGGCTTAACATTTACTAGATTTTTCATGGATTCAGTCATACTTTTTCTATCGAAGAATTAAACCATTTGTTAAGTTTCAATTTAAATTAATTTATGTTGAGATTGGTTTAACATTTATTAAATTCTTCATAGATCCAGTCATGCTTCTTCTATCGAATTATTGAACTATTTGTTGAATTTTAATCTCAATTTTATTTTATTGGTGGATAGATTATTACCTTATGCTTGATGTAGATTCTTAATTTTATTTCAATAAAAAGAGTGCGAATGTGTTATAGGAAGTTTAGATTCTAGGATTGCAATTAAATTAAATTAAATTGATTTATAACGTCATATCTTTCGATTAGAGAGTTGGTATAAAAGCCTCTAATTGAGTTATAAGAATGAATAATTGATGAGATTGATCCAATCCAATTGAGGGAATTTCGATGATTCGTTATCCCAAAAATTGATTTTAATTTCATTATTTCAAAGATTGAATTCTTAATTTTATTCGAACAATAAATTTTACTTCACAAACGAGAGAATATTCATCATTTTTTTTTATCATTTGAGCATTTCTTCCATCTCGTTGTAGAATCGACACCCCAAAACTATGCTATAACTACCGCATTATTTTTTGGGCGTAATCAAATTTTACACCGTTGTCGGGGAGACGGTACAAAACACCAATGAATCGACTGAAAAGGGTTATATCGTTCATTTACTGCTCTTGAGTTAATTTAATTTTCTTATTTATTTTTTTTATTCTCATATAATTTAGTTTTCGTATTTTATGAGCAGGGATCGAGGCGAGCAAGGGAGCTCTACCAAATGATCTTTTCCAGTGTTTGAATCACTTTCTAACCCTATTTTTAATACTTCATATATTACCATGAACACCACACTACACAGCACTATGACTGATAGTGAACATGGAGATACGCCTTATAGGACTTTATATGATTATCTTTATCCCACATGCACGTCCACACCATCATGCATTATGTTTCCACCTAATATGCCACGTATGGAACTTAAACCGGGAATGATTCAACTTCTTCCCACTTTTCATTGACTTGAAAATGAAAATCCATACGTGCATATTAGGGAATATGAGGAGGTGGTTGCAACATTCCGCAATCAACATGGTACAACGAACGTAGTCATGGTAAATTTTTTCCCATTTTCACTTATAAAATGAGCTAAAAGCTGGCTGTATTCGTTGAGACCAAGGTCGATTGGCACTTGGGCTGAAATGACAAACACTTTTTAATAAATACTTTCCCTATCATAAAACTAGTGCCCTTAAGAAGCAATCTCATCATTCACTTAAAAGGATAGTAAGACTTTATATCAAACTTTGGAAATATATAAAGAATTGCAAGCCCCCTCTGTCCCCACCATGGCTATGAGAGTTGATGCATTGCGAGTTACTTTTATGAGGGATTAACATCTAGGGAGTGTCATTTCGTAGAGATGATGTGTAACCGTGATTTACTACAAAAAGGTTCGAATGAGGCTATAGAATATCTAGATGACCTAGCTAAAAAAAGCTCATACTTGAACTGGACCTAGTGCCATTGATTGTACCAATAAGTCACGACCCACGGGAAACTGATAAGTGTAGTTTCTACACTTATTCGAGGTCTTAAATCATGATATTTTATTGTCTTTTGGATAAAATTCTGCTTAATTTATGTTATATTTTATTTTGTACGTAAAACTTTATGTTTAATTAAGAATTGGAAAAAAGAATGCAAAAGTGACGAAAAATGAAAAAATTCAAAGATGATACTTTGGAGAGAAATATTTTATTAAACGGGTTCGAGTTAAATTGAATTCAATAGATTTGCATTGAAAATTTTAATTGGAGGCCCAAATTAAACACCCACACACACACATATATAGAGACAGGTGGAGAGGAAAAAAAAAAGGAGAACAAGAAGAAGAAAATTGCGGCGTTGGGAGTGAAAGAAAAGGGGAGAAAAGAGGAAAGAAAAGAAAAAGAAGAAAACGNGAGGAAAAGAGACGACGGCTAAAGCAGAAAGAAGAAAAGAAGGAAAAAAAAAAGAAAAAAAAAGGAGAAAAAAAGGGAAAAGTCAAAAGGCATCAAAAGAAAAAATGTAGAAAGGAGAGAGAAGAAAAGAAAGAAAAAAGAAAAGGAAAAGAAGAGAGACAGCATACACGAGCAGTTTCATGATTCGTCAATTTTTGGTGATATCGTTCTACTTTCGAGTGTTTTCATTTTTACAGTATGAATAACTAATTTTTATATTAGGGAAAACAATGTAGTTAACTTGTGATCCTTTATTTTTTTATTCAATATTTATGTGATTTATTTATGTGTTGTTTTATTATGAGTTTAATGCATTAAATTACTTGATCAATAATTTGATGATTATGTGAGTCTTTTACGAATCGAGATGTGAGTTTAAGATTTAGACCATATAGTAAAATTTGGTAAATTAGTATAACATGTAGAGATACTTATATTAAATATTGAGGTCATAATATGAATTCTTAGAACTAGCGTTTCGTTTAACCAAAGTTGATTCACATAGAGATATGAAATTTAATTAGTTAAATAGGTTCAACGAGAACTTGAGAGGAGTGAATTAAATACAATAAAAGAATTTAATCGAACACTATATTAGGTTATAAATCTTGAATTAAGAAATAAGGTGATCAATAGATGAAATTATTATGCCATAATAGTCATCACATATTTGAATCCTCAATCAACTGTTTTTGCAATCTTTTTATATTTTCAATTAGTTAAAAGTAGTTAAGAAATATAATCACAAACATCATAATTATTTACTTCTTTTTGTCAAATATGAGTTAGAAAAATTAGATTAAGCTATAACGGAAGAAAAATATGCAGCTGCCTCAATTGAAAATGAAGAAATACAGAAGTATCCACTGCCAAGGTACCAAGTCCAATCAAGCCTTACGTGCCTCCCATTCCTTGTCCTCAGAGGCTCAAGGAGAACAAATTTCTTGATGTTCTCAAGAAGCTCCAAATCAATATTCCGTTGATTAATGCGATATTACAAATTCCAAGCTACACAAGATTTTTGAAAGACATGTCGACAAAGAAAATAAAGCTTCTCGAGTTTGAAATTGTGGCATTAACGGAGAAAGTAGTGCAATAGTGCAAAACAAATTGCCTCCCAAATTGAAAGAGCCAAGGAGTTTTACTTTGCCTATTTCAATTGAAAATTCTTGCGCTATTAATGCATTGTGTGACACGGGTGCTAGTATAAATCTAATATCATATTCTATTTATAAGAAATTGGTATTAGGTGAAATCAAATCAATATCAATAATGCTACAACTAGCAGATACAATACTTTGAAAGTCACGTGACAAAGTTGAGGATGTGCTCATAAAATCAGGAAATTTAATATTTCCGGTGAACTTCATTGTGTTGGACATACCCAATGATCGAAACATTCCAATTATATTGGGGCGGTCATTCTTAGCAATGGGTCGAACTCTGACTGACATGGAGAAGGATGAGCTAATATTGAGGGTGAAAGAAAAGCAAGAGATATTTGATCTTTATACCTCATTTGAGAAACTTTTCGATAAAAATAATTGCTTTAGAATTGATGAAGAAAAGCCCTTGATGAATGAAGTTGTCATAATAGAAAATCAAACTTTGATGGACTTTTTGATAGAGATGAACATGGAAATATCAAAATATGGAGAGCAAAAAAGGGGTGCATAAATGAAAATCGCACAAAATGTAATGATGACATAACTTGGATCGAGCTACCACGATCAAACATGGCACAAAGTCAAACTAATAATATTAAAGAAATACTTCTTGAGAGACAATCTAAATTTTCTCCTTTTTATTTATTTTGTTTTTGAGTTTTAGGATAATTTAGTTTATTTTAAGTTTTTTTGTTACTCATCATTCATACCCCGTTTTCCCTTATATTTTCGATATGTTAGTTGGTTTATTAGATGTTAGAGTTTAGTAACACTTGTTCTAATTATTTTATCTTAATACTTTATTTAATTTTTCAGGAACATGACGTCGTAGAACATTTAAACCAATGTTGACCAAGGAGCCAACATGAGCAATATGAAAGCTAGCAATTGAATTACAAGTCATATCAGGTGAGTCTTTTCTTCACTTTCTTCCTCACCTTTTTATATGCGGATTTAGGATTAAAGACATTGAGGACAATGTCTAGTTTAAGTTCAGGGGTGGAAGACATCAGATTTCATTTTTTATATGTTTTTGTGTACTTTTATTATTTTAGTAAAAAAAAGAGAGTAAAAAATAAAATAAAATAAAATATTTTCTTTTTGCGTGTTTGTGTGAATTAGTTTATCTGGCTGGCAATGACGAATATATTGAATTATGAACCGATCTATGAATGGTGAATAAGTTGCATGCTTAAATTAATTTTTACCTTTCCATATAAAAGTTGATATATATTGAGCACATGAATTAAGTTAAGCATTGTGTAGAAATGAATTGATTTCATAATTAAATAAGTTGAAATAGTGGACCATATATACTAAACTCAAAACCACTAAATTTTACATTCTTGAACCAAATTTAGAATAGTTTGGGGAAATTTCACCGTTGTAGGTAGATGTTGAGATAAATAGGGATTCCATGTGTGAAATTAAAAATCTTGTTTGGATTGTCTATGGTCAATAGAATGCAATTGGCTGAAAATCTCAAGTTAGAAGTCGTTTTACTTGAATTAGTGTTAAATGATGGACATTGTACTAATCAAGTCATAAAAAATATTTTATTTGAAAATTTCTCTTTGTAGCCTTTATGATTAAAGTAATTTAGCCTGCAAGGATTTTTAAAATCTGGTGCCCTATGGTCATCTGACTTGAGAATTATCGACTGAAAGCTTGTTAAATGAATTATTTAGAAAGTTTAAGGGATAAAATACTTCAAATAAAGAAAAAAACTATTCATTAAAAGAAAGATAAAAAAAAAAAAAAAGTGCATGAAATAAAGACACGCCAAATGCATTAGTTAAGTCCCAAACACTTGTTTAAGAAAATTTGACTTTTGATAAGAGATTGTTGGGCTAGCTAAGTCCTATAGATTGAAGTAATTAAACTTAATGGAGAATCATTGTTTATTGAAATGTTGAACTACAATTGGTAAAATTTTGCCAAACTAGAGAGGTGAGCACAGTACAAAAATCTAACCTCAGTTCACACATTGGAAAATAGTAAAAAGAATAAGTTTAGAGGTGTGTGAATCTTACGAGTGATGAAAGAACATATTTGACCATTGAGGGTTAGAATTGAAACAATTTATGAATTTATAATACTATACTTAATTCTTCACACACACGCACACATGTCGATTATACATTAGAAAGATGGATTTTAATTTTTGTATTGTGATTTTGAAACTGTGCATATATTTGTTATTATGATTTCAATCCCGAGATAAAAAGTCAGGTTAGCTAGCTAAATCTTTTTGCTTTACTTGATTGATTGACTACCAATTAGGTAATTACAATTGCTTATTTGTGTGTTTGTTAGGTTTTAGTTTTGTTTGAGGACAAACAAAGATTCAAGTTTGGGGGGTGTGATAAATGTAGTTTCTACACTTATTCGAGACTCTAAATCATAATATTTTATTGTCTTTTGGATAAAATTCTACTTAATTTATATTATATTGTATTTTGTAGGTAAAATTATACGTGTAATTAAGAATTGAAGAAAAGAACGCAAATTGGTGAAAAATGGAAAATCCAAAAATGAAACTTTTGAGAAAAATATTACATTAAATGAGTTCGAGTTAAATGGGTCTCAATAGACTTGCAATGAAATTTTTAATTGGAGGCCCAAATTAAACCTATATAGATATATAATATATTATATAGACACATGCAGACAGAGAGACGCTGAAGATAGAAAAAGAAAACAGAAGAGGAAAAGAGACGGCGGCTGAAGCAGAAAGGAAAAAAAAAAGAGAAAAAAAAAGAGAAGAGAAAAAAAGGGAAAAGTCAAAGGCAGCAAAAGAAAAAATGCAGAAAGGAGAGAGATAAGAAAAGAAGGGAAAAAAAGAAAAGAAAAAGAAATGAGTCGGCATACACGAGCAGATTTTCATTTGTCAATTTTTAGTGATATCATTCTACTTTTGCGTATTTTTATTTTACAGTATGAATTTTTATATTAGGGAAAACAATGTAATCGACTTGCGATCCTTTATTTTTTTATTCAACATTTATGTTATTTATTTATTTATGTGTCGGTTTTACTATGAGTTTAATGCATTAAATTATCTGATCAATAATTTGAT
>CAIGRB010106462.1:840-15516 GCA_903798255.1 Fraxinus quadrangulata
TGCAAAAGAGGCCTCATAACAAAATAACGTCATCGTCCAAGTGACAAGTCGCCCAAAATCTGAGCGAATGGAGTGCCCTGTGGTCATCCAAAATGAATGAGCTCGTTCTCGTCCAACCTTCGAGTCGTCCAGAATCTTGGCAAAGATGAGACATCATAGTCATCCAAAACAGTAGTTATTAAAGCAGTTAATGAGTAATCCAATCACGCTCCACGATCCAAGGATCCCAGTTATGGGCGTTTGAAAAACAAGAATCGTGGCGACTGTTAGAGATGACAGTTTCACGACAAATCAGTCATCATAAAGAAAGTGGGTAGTTATAGAACACCAAATAGTTTCCAAACAGTTCTTCACAAAAAAACTATCAAAGGAGTATAAAAGGAAGAGAAGACATAGAAGAAAGGACCCTCGAATCAAATACTCTCAACAGAGAATATGTAATTTCAATTTTTTGGTTTAACTTTAAAATTCTTCTTTTAGTACTCGTGTGCTTGCACGCATTGGAGGCATTCTATTCATTTTCGAATTGTAAATCTTTACCAAATAAAACACCCATTTTGGGACTTTGTCTCAAGAGTTCTGCTCCTTACACAATCGTCTGAACCTTTTTTAATTGTTAGAGATTATTAGCTCGAAACAGAATCCTTTTTCTTTTTACGAAAAACTTGCACAGAACTTCAAACACAACAAAAAGAGAAGAATGAAAACTTAATAGTAGACATAAACCGCCAACATAAAAGGAAAAAAAATTAAAGAATTATAAAGAAACATACTTGAGGTTCTGAAAATCCAATTTTTGAAGAATTTTTTGGTTTTTTACTAACAATTTGTTAAAATTTCTGAAGAGAAGTAAAATACGACTTGAAAACTGACAACAAAAATAGAGCAAATATACCCGAGGTGACCAAACTCGAACTCCTTTCAAGTTTGACGACATTTTTGGGCTGATTTTATAAAACTTGCAAAAAAAAAGAAAAACAAAATATTAGTATTAAACAACAAAATATTATTGCACGAAATAATAAAAAGAACAATAACAAAAACAAAGTAGCAAGAACTCGAACATTCAGAAAGAAAAATAGAAACAAACATCAATTTATTAAAACCACAAAAAGAAAGAAGAAAATATAAACTTTAAACAATAAAATATCATTGTACACAATAGTAAAATGTGTATATATATATATGAACAAAAGAAAGAACTCGAACATTCACAACGAAAAATTCAAAGGGACATACATGAGGTTACCAAACTGATTTTTTTGGCTAAATTTATACGATATGTTTAGAGTAGATTTGCCAAAACCTCGCAGAAAGAAGACATTAAATAGTAAAATATACAGCAAAAGGAGAAATTGAAGGTTCATTTCAAAATTTCTACCATATTTTACGATCGATCTACTAGAACCTTGCAGGAAGAAACAAAAAATAAGGAATTCATGGAACGGAATATGGAGAAAGAAGCCATGGAAGAGTGGAGAAGAATGGACGGCGTGTTGAAAACCAAAAGATCAAAAGAGGAATGGACGTTGCGTGTGACAGCAATACATACAAAAATAAAGGGGAAAATAAAGCCGAGAAAATGTGTTATGTTAAAAAAATTTAATATCTCATGACGTCAACATTAGGTCAGAAATGATGTCATATGAATAATGTTACAACTTGCCTCTTTTATATATTGTAGTGATATCACATCTACCGACTTTCGTTACAAGGACATTAAAAGCATAAATTTATTTAATGTACATGAGCAAATGTCAAACTGCAAATGAAACTCCATAAGTATGGAAAGAATAATAATACTAAAACAACAAAATCAGTAAAAAAAAATTCTATTTAATTGAGTAAAACAAGAAGCTGAAGCTAATTAGACTCTGTCTTCCCTCCCATTTTAAAAGGGTAAGTAGGTAAGGTGTAAAGAATGCTTACATTATGCACATGCCAAACATAGTTGTAAGAAATCCAATGGAAATGAAGATGATGAAAAACACTGATGATTGAGTTGAATCAGTAATTTACTTCATATCTAAAACGTGAATACAAGGGGCCAATATATAAGATGTACAAGAGGGTAGAAAGGTAAAGAATCATCCTAACAAACTACATAACAAAAGGAATATTATTCTACCTAACCATGTGCAATATATATAGCTGGCATGACATCTGGATTGATAAGCATGCTGCCTTATGATGTAGGTGCATATCTAGCTGATAATTAACTGTATTGCTCAGGTAGAGCTGATCGGTGCACTGCTGATAAGTATGCTCTCTTTCTCTGTTTTAATAGCCACTCTCAAGATGGAGAATAGATCTTTTCTATTCTCATCTTGGATAAATGAGACCTCAAAGTGATAGAAGAGAGGGCTTTGGTGAATATATCTGCAAGCTGTGACTGAGTATGAATATAGGATGTGGAGATGTGCCCAGCTTCAATCTGATCTCTAATTAGGTGACAGTCTAGGTCGATGTGTTTAGTCATTTCATGAAATACTTGGTTGGAAGCAATGTGCAACGCTGCTTGGTTGTCACAATACAAGGTAACTGGCTGAGGGTGATGGACTTGGAGATCTTCTAGTATGTACTTTAGCCATGTAATTTCACAGCAGGTACTGGCCATTGATCAGTATTCTGATTCAGCAGACGATCGAGACACCACACTTTACTTTTTGGATTTCCAAGAGACTAGTGAATCCCTAAGAAAGATACAATAAGCAGTGATAAATCTTTATGAATCAGGGCAGGCAGCCCAATCAGAGTCACAGAATGCTTGAAGAGTTAGTGAGGATGAAGAAGGAAATATGAGGCCTTGTCCTGGTGCTAACTTGAGATATCTGATCACTTTATGAACTGCTACTAGGTGTGTAAAAGAGGGGGCTTCCATGTACTGACTGAGATTCTGAATGGCATAGCATATATCTGGTCTGGTTAATGACAGAAACATCAACTTTCCAATCAATTTTCTATAAATAGTGGGATCTGGCAAAGGCTTTCCTATATCCCTTCCTAACTTCAGATTTTGATCCATAGGTAACCGAACTGGTTTAGCCCCAAGTAATCATGAATCAGCCAATAAGTCTAAGGTATATTTGCGTTGAAAAATCACAATTCCTTTGCTTGATCTTGCAACTTCAATGCCAAGAAAATACTTCAAATTACCTAATGCCTTGATCTTGAATTTGCTGTTGAGAAACCTTTGAACTATGTCTATTTGTTCTAAACTTGAGCCTGTTATAACAATGTCGTCTACATATACAAGTAAGGCTACAAAAGAACAATTTGTTACCACAGTAAAGAGACTATAGTCAGCTTTAGATTGAGTGAAACCAAATTGTACGAGTGTTGTAGAAAAGGTAGAATACCTTTGCCTCGAGGCTTGTTTCAAGCCATAAATGCTTTTTAGTAACTTACAAACCTGATTGGGGTTTCCTTTAGTATAGCCAAGGGTTTTTTGTATACATACTTCTTCATGTAAGACTCCATGTAAAAAGACATTACTTACATCAAATTGCTTTAGGTGCCAGTTTCGAATTAATGCTATGGCTAGTAGGCATCGAACAGTTGCCAGTTTTGCCATAAGTGAGAAGGTCTTACCGTAGTCTATTCCTTCCCTTTGCGTATACCCTTTTGCCACAAGTCTAGTCTTGTGCCTTTCAACACTCCTATCTGAATTATACTTCAGTTTATACACCCATTTGCATCCAATCGCTGCTTTGCCTGGTGGAAGGTCAATAAGAGTCCAAGTTCCATTCAACTCAAGTACTTCCAATTTAGAATGCATTGCCTTGCACCAATTTAAATCAGTCACAGCTTGATGATAGGTACTAGGTTTAGTATGTGTGCAAATGGAGGTTGAGAAAGCTTTGAATTTAGTTGACAACTTATGGTACGAAATAGTATTGGAAATGGGGAAGGGCTTACCTGCTAAGTCCTGAAATTTTACCTTGAGAGAGGATTGGACTGGCTGAGCTGATGTGGCTTGATGACAATGAAAATCTTTCAGGTGTTGAGGAGCCTTTTTAACCCTGGTAGATTTTCGAATGATGGGTGGTGCGAGCGGTGATGTTTGAAGGTTTTTATCAGGTAGTGTTAGAGGAGTTTCATCAGGTGTAGGGTTACTGGATATCCCCTGATCAGATAAGTGTGTTCTAGGTGATGGAGGGATGTCAACTGGCTTTGATTCAGGTATATAGCTGATAGTTTCTGGAACAGGTTTGGTAAAGACAAGCTTAGCTTCATCAATGGGTTTGGCAGCCTGTTTGTAAGGAAAATAGGCTTCATGGAATGTGACATCCCTAGATATAAAAATGGCTTTTGTTTGCAGGTCCATGACTTTGTATCCTTTAACCCCAAAAGGGTAGCCTAAGAAGATATATTGGCGCCCTTTAGGATCAAACTTTCTTCTCCCATGTGTTAATGTGGAAGCATAGCAAAGACACCTAAAAATTCTAATATGGGAATAGATAGGTGCGAACTGAAATAACATTTCAAATGGTGTTTTATTTTTTAACAAAGGTGAGGGGATTTTATTTATCAGGTATGTGGCTGTGAGGATGAACTCATTCCAATAGGATAAAAGGAGTCCTAACTGGTATTTCAATGCCCTTGCAATATTCATTAAATGCTGATGTTTCCTCTCAACAACCCCATTTTGTTGAGGTTTCGACACGGCTTCTTTGGTGAATGATCTCCTTTAGGTTGTAGAATTCAGTTTGTTTAAATTCAGGTCCATTACCACTTCTCAAGACTCTAAATGAGGTCTGAAACTGGTTTTCTATCATTTGGATGTATACTTTAATAGAATTGCCAACATCAGATTTTCTTTTTAGCATATATACCCAGACAGCTCGTGAAAAATCATCTACTATAGAAAGAAAATATTTAGATCCATCGTGAGCTGTGGTGGGGGCAAGGACCCCATATGTCGCAATGGATAATTTCAAAGAGTTGTTTAGTTCTATGTGTGCTTATAGGAAAAGGATTCTTGTGTTGCTTTGCCAATGGATATATAAAACATGGAACTCTGCTTGTTTTCTTATATTGAGAAGTAACACAATTATCTGATATGAGCTGCATCCTAGAATCTGATATGTGTCCTAAACGGTAATGCCACAAATGTGGCTAAACATCAGAGTTAATAACAGAGGTTGCAGCAAGAGGTTTTCTAAGATTTAAAACTGATAGGGTGATCATCAAAGCTGTAGGTGGGACATTCTGGAGCATGAGTCAATACAAGCCACAACATGTTTCACCCTTCCCAATCATCTTCCAAGACAAAAGGTCCTGCAAATAGCAAGCATCAGATAGAAAGATCAGGCAGCAATTCATTTAAAATCAGTGAATCAGTGAGTTTAACAACACCAGAGTGTGTAGCTGTTACAATTTCACCAGTGGCTAATTTAACTGATAGGCGGGTTTTTGACTTAATGGAGGTGTATAAATTGGTATCACATATCATATGATCTGTTGCACCTGTATTAATGATCCATGGGGTGCTTGTGAGGTCACGAGTGTGTGTGTGTGTGTGTGTGTGTGTGCAAATAAACAAACGGTTTTACCAGATAAATCAGATGGGGAATTGATTTTTGAATGATCAACAGTTTGCACATGATTGACATAGTCATTTGCTTGTAAATTATCCTTAGATCAGAGCAAGGCAAGAAATTCTTCATATTGCCCCTTAGTTAGGGAAACTGGCCTTGCACTTTCCTCTTGTACTACACTGGACTGGTTGGCAAGAGTCTTTTCTCTCCTCTGAGTTCTGTATAGTTTATGGTTTGGGGGATAACTAAGCTTGAAACATTTCTCCATCGAGTGTCCTATCATATTGCAATGCGTACATAGAGGGGCTTCAGTATTGCCTGCTTTAAAACATTTGTCCAAGGTGTGTCCTGGGATATTGTAAAAAGTGCAATATGGTTTGTCCTTCCTCCTAGCTACATTGGATCTTCCATAGCTGCGTGATCTACTATTTCCATAGTATTTTCTGGTTGCCATTGCAATGGTTTCACTGTTAATGGCAGTACAAGTAAGATGCCTCTGCCTTTTCTGCTGTATATAGGAGAATACTTTGTTAACTGGTGGAAGGGGATCCAGCATCATGACTTGAGCTCTAGTATTATCATAAACTTCATTCAACCCCATCAAAAACTTTATCACATAGTCACGCTGGTGTCTATCTATTAGCACCTTTAATTGTCCACAACTACATTCTAGAAATGGGTCATATACAGATAGTTCATCCCAAATCATCTTAAGCTTTCCATAGTAAATACTTACATAATCATTTTCTTGCTCCAGATCTGCCAACGCCTTCTTCATCTCGTATATTCTGGGGCCATTTTGCTGGGAAAATCTGTCCTTAAGTTCTGACCATACTTCATTAGCCTCATCCATGAAGGTAACACTGGATCTGAGTGAAGGGGATATAGCATTTTGGATCCATGACACTACCATGTCATTGCATCTCCCCCATAGATCGAAGGCATCACTAGTCTGTTCAGGTTTAGGCAGTATCCCATTGATGAAACTGAGTTTGTTTTTAGCTTGGAGTGCTCGTCGGAGTGCCCTTGACCAGGTAAGATAGTTGTCTGTGGTTAGTAATTCTGTGACTAAGATGGGTCCTGGGTTGTCTGAATTTTCCAATTTGTATTGTTCAGGAAGTTCAGCAGTAACAGGAAGAGGAGTTGTGTTTTCACTACCAGTAGAATTCATATCAGCAATGGTTGTCATCGCTCTGATACCATGTAAGAAATCAAATGGAAAGAAGATGATGAAGAACACTAATGATTGAGTTAAATTAGTAATTTACTTCATATCTAAAACGTTAATACAAGGGGCCAATATATAAGATGTACAAGAGGGTAGAAAGGGAAAGAATCATCCTAACAAACTACATAACAAAAGGAATATTATTCTACCTAACCATGTGCAATCTATATAGTTGGCATGACACATGGATTGATAAGCATGGGACCTTATGATGTATGTGCATATCTAGCTGATAATTAACTATATTGCTCAGGTAGAGCTGATCGGTGCATTGCTGATAAGTATGCTCACTTTCTCTGTTTTAACAACAGTCACTTCTTGTCTCATTAGAAAGGATCCCAAAAGAACTCAAACAGTAAATATTTAAAAATATATTGATATTATTTTATTTAACTTGATCATAAATACATATTTATGTTTTTCTAATATAATTTTAATATGAAAATAAAACTAATAAATTATTATAATTAAGGGTAAACTTGTCTTTATCAATAGCTTTTGATATGATCATACCAAAAGGAAATAGAAGTTCTTTTGGAAGAGAGCTCTTTTGAATATTAGATTAGATTAGATTCCAAACACTAATTCAAAAGCTAAAATCATGAAAGTCTAAAACTTTTTATTATTTTTTAATCAATCATTCTCTCAAAAAATCACTATTCCAACATGCGTTTTCCTCCAAAATTTCATTTTAATATAGCCCAAATAGGGGCTAAGTTAATCAATTTATCATCCCAAACTTTCTCCTTGATAAATTAGAACACTCTTCAACAAGAAGTAAATTTCTATTGTAGTTACAAAACCGATAAGTAATATGATTTTCCGGCTAATATGAATTTTTTTTGTCGTGAAAAGTTCCTAAAAAGTTGTCTTTGTTTTAAATTCTTTAAGTAAAACACTCCGAGGATGTTTTAGTAATTTGGCAACAACCAAATTCTGAGCCCCTATTTGATAATCATTATTTTGAAAAAACAGTTTAGAATAGTGATTAAAAAGTATGAAAAATTCTAGGTTTACGTGTAAAATATTTTATCATGTGAATGAGTAGTTGAAAATGAGTATGTAGAAAAAAATTTCAAATAATGATTGTTAAACATGAATTAAATACAGAGCATCCAAAACGTACGAGCTAATTTTAAGATTACTTATAAAATAACCTTTTTTTTTCTTGAGCCCAACCAAACGTGCTATTAAAAACTAAACTTATTTGTACGTAGATCATGCTCTTCTTTGGTATGGATTAAAATCATATTTTTAGTACATTTTGATAAAAGTTGATGAAATTTGTAGTTGAAAAGTTGTGAAACTCATAAAATATATAGTTAAAATGAATGGTTGACTTTAATTTAAATTTAAATTTTAATTGGTATCAAACAATTACTATATTTTGGAAAGGATTTTTAGCACAAAACATCCATATGTTTCGCTTTTAGTGTGCAAAACGTCTTCACGTTTCAATTTTTTGCACTTTTAACCCATATTTCAACGTTTCATTGTGGAAAATGTCATTTTCATCAATTTTTATCCAATTTCTTAAATTAAATTTAGAAAATGACAAATATACTCTCATATTTAAATAAACAAAAGGAAAAGAAAAAAGAAAAAATAAATTGCAACCATACTCCCATTTTTTTAAAAAGAAGTACAAATAAATCCCAAGTAAATTAAATTTAAAAAATCAAAAAAGAAAAGAAAAGTCTTCTTCTTCCCCCTTTCCTTCTCCCAACCCATGCCCACCCTTACCAAGAATTAAAAATAGTACTTTTAGGTCCTTCTAATAAGTATGGCGGAGGCAGCGGTTCAGTGGTTGCAAGAAATTTACAACATTTTAACATTTTTCTCCTTGCTACACCGATAGCATCGCTACAGCTACCGCCTTCAAATCACTAGGTAAGTAAATCACTATTTCTTCGTTTTTGCTATGTAAATCAAAAGTTGATTATACTTTGTTGTGTGAGCCCAAATGAGAATGAATTAACTATAAATAAGGAGAATTCTTTTACATCTATTCAAAGGAAGGAGCTTGAAAGACAAGCCATGATCTATAAGGTTTATTAACACAAAACGTCCATACGTTTTGACTTTTAGTGCGCAAAATATCCTCGCGTTTCAAACTTTTGCATTTTTCACCCCTGTGCCTACTGATCTTCTTTTTCCTACATGTCTTGTTTTTCTTCAATAATTTCTTCTTTTTACATTTTTGGTACTCGATTAGATGTGGATTTTAAAAAAATGTTTCTTTATATTAGTGTTTGAGTACAGTATCTGGTTATCTAGAAATGTGCAAACGAACAAATGGCAAAAAATGGAGGTTTAATTGGTATCAAACAATCATTATATTTTGGAAATACTTATTAGCACAAAACATCCATACGTTTCGCTTTTAGTGTGCAAAACGTCTTCACATTTCAAAATTTTACACTTTCAACCCTTATTTCAACGTTTCATTGTGGAAAACGTCATTTTCATCAATTTTTATCCAATTTCTCAATTTAAATTTAGAAAAAGACAAATATACCCTCATATTTAAATAAACAAAAGGAAAAGAAAAAAAGAAAAAATAAATTGCAATCATACTCCCATTTTTTTAAAAAAAAGTACAAATAAATCTCAAATAAATTAAATTAAAAAAATCAAAACAGAAAAGAGAAGTCTTCTTCTTTCTCCATTCCTTCTCCCACCCCATGCCCACCCTTACTAGGAACTAAAAATAGTACTTTTAGGTCCTTCGAATAAGTACGGCAAAGGCATCGGTTCAGTGGTTGCAAGAAATTTACAACCTTTTAACATTTTTCTCCTTGCTACACCGATAGCATCGCCATAGCTACCGCCTTCAAATCATCGGGTAAGTAAATCACTATTTCTTTGTTCTTGCTATGTAAATCAAAAGTTGATTATGCTTTGTTGTGTGAGCCCAGTGAGAATGAATTTGATAACCCAAGAATAACTAACCAAGAGGGGGGTGAATTAGTATTTGAAACTTTTTCGACTATTTGTCTCAAAGCTATACAATACACAAGATATAATTTCAAAATATAATACTAGAATTAAATAAAAGGAGCTTGAAAGACAAGCCATGATCTATAAGGTTTATTAACACAAAACGTCCATACGTTTTGACTTTTAGTGCGCAAAATATCCTCGCGTTTCAAACTTTTGCATTTTTCACCCCTATGCCTACTGATCTTCTTTTTCCTACATGTCTTGTTTTTCTTCAATAATTTCTTCTTTTTACATTTTTGGTACTCGATTAGATGTGGATTTTTAAAAAATGTTTCTTTATATTAGTGTTTGAGTACAGTATCTGGTTATCTAGAAATATGCAAACGAACAAATGGCAAGAAATGGAGGTTTAATTGGTATCAAACAATCATTATATTTTGGAAATACTTATTAGCACAAAACATCCATACGTTTCGCTTTTAGTGTGCAAAACGTCTTCACGTTTCAAAATTTTGCACTTTGAACCCCTATTTCAACGTTTCATTGTGGAAAACGTCATTTTCATCAATTTTTATCCAATTTCTCAATTTAAATTTAGAAAAAGACAAATATACCCTCATATTTAAATAAACAAAAGAAAAAGAAAAAAAGAAAAAATAAATTGCAATCATACTCCCATTTTTTTAAAAAAAAAGTACAAATAAATTAAATTAAAAAAATAAAAACAGAAAAGAGAAGTCTTCTTCTTTCTCCTTTCCTTCTCCCACCCCATGCCCACCCTTACTAAGAACTAAAAATAGTACTTTTAGGTCCTTCGAATAAGTATGGCAAAGGCATCGGTTCAGTGGTTGCAAGAAATTTACAACCTTTTAACATGTTTCTCCTTGCTACACCGATAGCATCGCCACAGCTACCGCCTTCAAATCATCGGATAAGTAAATCAATATTTCTTTGTTCTTGCTATGTAAATCAAAAGTTGATTATGCTTTGTTGTGTGAGCCCAAGTGAGAATGAATTAACTATAAATATGGAGAATTTTTTTCCATCTGTTCAAAGGAAGGAGCTTGAAAGACAAGCCATGATCTATAGGGCTTATTAGCACAAAACGTCTCATACGTTTGACTTTTAGTGTACAAAACATCCCTATATTTCAAACTTTTGCATTTTTCACCCTTGTCCTGGCTGATTTTCTTTTTCCTGTCGGTCTTCTTTTTCTTCGATGATTTCTTCTTTTTACACTTTTGGTACTCGATTAGATGTGGATTTTAAAAATATGTTTATCTAGAAATGTGTAAACGAACGAATGGCAAGAAATGGAGGTTTAATTGGTATCAAACAATCACTATATTTTGGAAATGCTTATTAGCACAAAACGTCCATACGTGTCGCTCTTAGTGTGCAAAACGTCTTCACGTTTCAAAATTTTGCATTTTAACCCCTATTTCAACGTTTCATTGTGAAAGATGTCATTTTCATCAATTTTTATCCAATTTCTTAATTTAAATTTATAAAATGACAAATATACCCTCATATTTAAATAAACGAAATAAAAAAAATAAAAAATAAATTGCAATCATACTCGCATTTTTTAAAAAGAAGTACAAATAAATCACAAATAATTTAAATTAAGAAAATCAAAAAAGAAAAGAAAAGTATTATTCTTCCCCATTTCCCTCTCCCACCCCATGCCCACCCTTATTAAGAACTGAAAAGAGTACTTTTGGATCCTTTAAATAAGTATGGCGGAGGCAGCGGTTCAATAATTGCAAGAAATTTGCAGTCTTTTAACATTTTTCTCATTGCTACACCGATAGCAACGCTACAACTACCCGTCTTCAAATCATCGGGTAACTAAATCACAATTTCTTTGTTTTGCTATGTAAATCAAAAGTTAATTTTGCTTTGTTGTGTGAGCTCCGGT
Source organism: Fraxinus quadrangulata (assembly GCA_903798255.1). Taxonomy (NCBI): domain Eukaryota; kingdom Viridiplantae; phylum Streptophyta; class Magnoliopsida; order Lamiales; family Oleaceae; genus Fraxinus; species Fraxinus quadrangulata. Next base: position 12,473 of record CAIGRB010106462.1, read on the forward strand.
GTGAATGAATTGACTATAAATTAGAGAAATTCTTTTACATCTGTTCAAAGGAAGGAGATTGAAAAACAAGTCATGATCTATAGGGCTTATTAGCACAAAATGTCCCCTATGTTTGACTTTAGAGTACAAAACATCTCTATATTTCAAACTTTTGCATTTTTCACCCTTGTGCTTGCTGATCTTCTTTTTCCTGCCGGTTTTCTTTTTCTTCGATGATTTCTTCTTTTTACACTTTTGGTACTCGATTAGATGTGAATTTTAAAAAGATGTTTCTTGATATTGGTGTTTGAATACAATGATTGGTTATCTAGAAATGTGCAAGCGAACGAATGATAAGAAATGGAGGTTTTTAAGAGATAAGAGTGACCCATCACAAGTACTGTGAGTGCCACCTATAGAAAAAGTCGTCCACATTTAAAAAAGCTTGTGGAATCAAGAATAATGCCATTGACAATAATGAGAAGAATAACCCTCTTTTGTTTAATCCTAAAATCGATCTAAACATTTATACTTCATTTAGTAAGAAACGTGAGAAATTGATTTTTAGTATTTTTACATGCTCTAGTATTTTTCAATCTATTTTCTGATTTTGTTTCGTGGTAAGGGTGAGGGTGAGGTTGAGGGGTGGGGATGGGAGTGGGAGTGGGTGGGAGAGAGAGAAGAAGAAAAAAAACTTTTCTTTTCTTTTTTAATTTAATTTATTTGAGATTTATTAGTACTTCTTTAAAAAAAATGGAAGTATGATTGCATTTTATTTGTTATTTTTTTTTATTTTTGTTTTAATTAAATATGAAGGTATATTTGTTATTTTATAATTTTTAATTGAAATATTAGATAAAAATTGATAAAAATAACGTTTTTCGTAACCAAAAGTTGAGATATTGGTGAAAATGTTTGGTGATAATTAGCTTTGGAAATTTAGAAGAATATTGGTGGCCACATGCACGTTTCCCAACCATAAAGCCGATTATCACTTGTTATTGGCGACAAAATCAAAGCAATGGTGCCTCTGCTAACCCAAGCTCCCGCCGGAGGAGCCTTAATCTCCGCCACACAACAATCTTCCCTCAAATTCACCCACCCAATTCCACCTTTGTTCACTAAGCGCCGCCCCAACTTCTCACGCCAAAACAGGTTGCTTAAGCCCCTTACCCTAGCTAACGCCGCCGAGCCTTCAGGCAGCGGCCCTTCTGCTGCCACCAAGCCCAGTCCCGCCACTGCCTCTATCCCCTTCAGTGGAGAAGAGCCAATATCTATTGTGGGCCAAGAAAGTGTCCCTCTTGAAGGTGTTATTCAGTTCGAGAAACCCAACTCCGATTCCCGTCTCTCCAAGTGGGGGTGCGTGAATTTTTATTATTATTTTATCTTTGGTTTTAAATTTTTCGTCTATTGAGAGCTTTTTATGTTGAATTGAATTGGAATTATTGTAGCCGTGTGGCTCTGCTAGCTGGTGGGGATGTGGCGGCATTGGTTTTGTTCTCTGCAATTGGAAGGTTCAGTCATGGATTCTCTGTTTTCAACTTCGAAACACTGAAAACTGCGGACCCTTTTATTGCTGGTACGCTTAATATTTTTCTTGATGGAATATGTTACCATTGTTTCTCAATACTTCAAATATGTGTTTAGTGTGCGTGGACAATAGATATGTGTATAGGGTTGCATTATGTATTCTTTGATCTGTGGCCTTTATTGGTGGTAGGGTGGTTTCTGAGTGCATATTTCCTTGGAGGTTATGGTGAGGATGGTCGAGGTATGAATGGTCAGTTGAATGCTGTTACAGCTGCTGCCAAATCATGGTCCTTGGGTATTCCAGTAAGTCCATTTCGTTATTCAAGTTTCTCTCTCTCTGTTTATTTATCAATTTACATTTTTGTGTGTACTTGTAACAATGGAACTGTCTTTTTTATTTATTTATTTATTTTTCTGATTGGGCTGGTGATAATACTTAAGTTTTTTGCCTGATAGAAAATAGTAACATAAAGGCTTTTCTATCCACTTATATTATCAGTTTATTTACATACTTGCTCGCGATCATGGTTTCAATAGATTGATTTTGTCAAAGGTTACTAAGCTCATAAGAAAGTGCCTTCACAAAAGTCATTGCAATTTCATATCCAACTCCCTCGCTATTTAAATTTACTTTTCTTGTGTCTACTTGTAAAAAAATTGGTGAGCAAAAGTGTCTTAACTGTACCACTTTTCTCTGGTTTTTGTGTCGAGCTGGTGACAGCACAGTGACTTGGGTTATTGCATCTCAGAAGAATGCTTGCTAACTGTGTACTCAAGTTTAATATATTGGTCATTATCCAATGAATTTAAAAAAAAAAAAAAAAAATTCCTTAATTCGAATACTTCATACTCTTCTGAACAAGTCAATACAAAGGTTTACTTGATGACTTTGAGCAGCAGTTGATGCGAACATGATATTGGTTATATAGATTACTAGGTGAAAAGGTTTGGATGACCATGGTGATTATGTCTGAATTCACGACAGATAAATAAGGCTCGATTTGTGGGGTTGTAGAGTATGCATGATATGATGGCTGATGGAGAGCATAAATAGAATAAGGGATGGAGAGAGATCTTCGTAATCATATATAGGGTATTTGCATCACATCCATAATTTCAGGAATCTATAATTAGGTTACTGCCTGTAATTGTTACTTTTGGGATATCTAAACAAGATGAACTCATTCGAGACTTGTTGACATGATCCATCCTTTAGCACTAAGTGAAAACCAGTTTTCTATACACGTCTATCTTTTTTTGTTAACAAAACACCCATCATTTTGGGGAAATAAATAAACTCAGGAGGAAATATTAGATCCAAATAGAGCTTAACAAATATAAACCTAAGATAAAACTTAAGATGCTATATGATCTCAATAAATTCTGAGATATGAACAATGGCGAAGACAAGATAAATGAGATTGGTTGGTTGCAAAAATTGTAGAGAGTAAGTGGTGTTGGAATTCTAGAGTTTTACTGCAAGCATTGAAGGTTCTACTTGAAGTTAAAAGGGCATAACGGCGTAAAAGGAAGCA
>CAIGRB010106471.1:0-34652 GCA_903798255.1 Fraxinus quadrangulata
AAGATTCAAGAGCCTAATGTAGTGTTTAATCAAATTCTTCAATGGTATTCAATTTATCCTTCTCGAGTTCTCATTGAGCCTATTTAACTATTTCAATCTCATATCTCAATGCAAATCTACCTTAGTTAAATGAAATATTAGTTCTAAGAATTCATGTATGACCGCAATAATTAGTATATGTATCTCTACACGTTATACTAATTTACCAGATTTTGTTATATGGTATAAATCTCAAAATCACATCTCGATTCGTAAAAGATTTACAAAGAGATCAAATTAGTGATCAAGTAATTTAATGTATTAAACTCATAGTAAAATCAATACATGAATGAGCAAATACCAAGAATCTTGAATAAAATATATAAAGGTTTTCAAATCGATTACATCGTTCGCCCTAATTTAAAATTTAGCTATTTATAATAAATAAAGAATAAAAACTAAAAGTTGATATTCAGTACATCACCGAATTTTGAATACAGATGTAGAAAAAGAAATAAAGCTTGCACCAAGATCTTCTTCTTCCAATCAATGTTTCAAAGCTTGAATTCTTTGATGTTTTCTTCATTTGAATTGTGCTCTCAATCTCTAGTTGTATCTTTATTTTCTCAATGTGTGAAACCCCCCCAAATTGTACATCTTTTCTTCTATTTATACTCCCCTATATGGTTTTCCAAAAATTGGAGTCTTTCTGGGCTTTTCGCAGCCCAAAACAACATAAGCCTAAAATTTGCGACGCAGCGCCTAGGCGCTAGGAGGCAGGGCCTAAACGTTGCGCTGAAGGTGCAGGCAGCATCTAAGCGCTATGGCGTAGGGATGGCAGTGGGCCCGCCTCGCGAAGGCAATCCTCCACCCTGCCCAGTGCCCCGCCCCACCCTAGATGGGGCGGGGCGTGGGGCAGGGCGAGGCGGGTGCGGGACGGCGATTTGCCCCTTTTACCGCCCCGTTTAATTTTTTTAATTCTTTTTTAGAATTTAATATTTTAAATAGAAAATTCTACGAAATTTCATTAGTTTTAATAGAAGATGGCAACTAAGATTATTTAAGAAATATAACAAATAATAAAAGTTTTAGTTTACTAAATATATTTGAATAATTTAATTTTAACGATAAATAAATAAAATTTAAAAATTAATAAATATGTTATTGTCTCATTTTAAGGAATGTGGACAATAAAATGAATTATCAAAAACTTAATAAAAAAATTAAACTTGCCCCGCTCTGTCCTAAACAGGTAACAGAGAGGATACGGGGCTGGAAATTACCCGAAGGACGAAGGGTGAGGGAGGTTGCCCTGACCTGCACCGTTGTCATCCCTAGATCCCACACAAGTTGAGGAAGAAACTCTTGATTAGGAAATATATATTCTTGAGGACACATCAACTTCACGTAAATTTAGTTGGATCATTTGACCTTTTAGAAGGTATGAATTCATGATTACTAATAAGACATTAGTAATCGAGGATCATGAAACTAGTAATTAAGCAAATTCAACTGTTGACTCAAATAGATGACAAAACGTCATGCAATCAAGATGAACTCTATTTATGCAAACAAAGTTTGATCTTGTCAACCAACCGAAGGGATGAAAACCATATGTTGTAAATGGATTTACAAGAAAAAAGTTGGCATGAGTGATATCGTTCATACATACAAAGTAAGGCTAGTAGCTAAAGATTATATACAAAGACAAGGAGTTGATTTTGATTAAACATTTTCAGTTGTAGACATGTTTAAGTCCATTCGAATTTTTCTTATAATAACTACATATCATGATTATGAGATTTATCAAATAGATGTCAAAATAGTATTTCTTAATGAGACTTTAAAAGAAGAAGTGTACATAACATAATATGAGGTTTTTTAATCAAGAGATGCTAACAAGGTGTGCAAATTTGATCGATCCATATACAGATTGAAGCAAACCTTTTGATGAGACAACAAAAACGTTTAATTTTATTAAAAACGAAGACGAATCGTGTGTATATAGGAAGACCAATATGAGTGCTATCTAATCATGACATTATATGTAGATACATATTATTAATGGCCAAAGACATTCTTATGCTTCATTAAGTGAAATTAAAGGCATTCCAGAATTTGTTCATGAAAGATATGGGGAAAAAAACACAGCTTATATGTTAGGAATCAAGATCTATGTAGATAGATTTAGAGGATTGTTTGACTTATCCTAGTCTAAGTATATAGATAAATCCTAAGAAAAGTTAATAAGGAAAAATACAAAAGAAGATTATTCACATGTCACATGGGATTTATCTTCCACAAGATTATGTGTTTACTTTCAATAATGGAGCTGTTAGTTGGAAAGGTTCCAAATAAGAAATAATCGTTAATTCAATAACTGAAGTATAATACATCGCTACTTCAGAAGCAGCAAACGTTTTGGTTAGGATTAAGAAATTTGTCAACAAATTTTCGAGTAGCTCCTAGCATCGTTGATCGTATATTTTGTGATAACAATGAAAACATCATGCTAACGAATGGACTAATATCTCATCAACAATCCAAACATGCATTAAGGCGATATCATCTTATTGGAGAGATCATACAAATAAATATCATGAAACTAAATGAGTTTTCACAAATGATTATATTGCAAATCCACTTATAAAGCGTTTTCAGAGTATAAGTATAATTGTCATGTAGACTCTTATAGTGCTAGATACATGATGGATTGTATCTAGTACAAATGAGAGTTTGTACGTGTTATGCTATAGGCTCAATCGATTAATGCAAGTTATATATGACTCAATCTTAAATCACTCATGATTGTAAGTAAGAAGAGATATGTATATCGTTATGAAGGGCGCGTGAATGTTTTTCAAGAGAACAAAAATATTGGAGACTCATTACAGAAATTCCACATGAATAACTATCTCAGCGTCAATAGTTAATGTCTAACGTTCGGTAGTGGAATTGATCTTTTGGCTTGAGGTCGTCATAGAACTTATATGAGGGTCGTCATGATTTGGTAATGTTGAATGTTGTTCTACCAAGAGTCGATATTATGACATCGTTCGAGTATGATAAGAATCATAAGAAGGTTGTTAATGATCAATAGATTATTCACTTCTCTTATAGAGTAAGAGATTATGACTTACATTTTATCCTCTTAAATTGGTATCGAAATCCTTAGCTAAGGTGAGTTGACGAGTCGAAAATAGTTTCAATTATTATTGACTTAGAAGTAGGACAAAAGATGTGATAGATTATTGCCAAACGTGAATATCCCCTAAGCCACTAGTACAACACCTAGTAGAAAGATCTCATCTTGAATGAAATGAATACTGTAAGTTCGATCTTTTTCATTAGAATCATCACCCATATTATATACGACATGCTCAAATGTTTCTCCATCAAAGCCAGAAAGCAATCAATCGATTCATATCTCATAATAAATGAGTTATATCGACGAAATGATTATAGTTTCACGATAAACGAACAAATTTAATTTTGTCACGACATGATATTTTTCATCACATGTATTGTTCTGACACATTACTGGTATAAATCGAGAACGACTAATGTGAATTAATTAATTTAGGTGAATTAAAGGTAAATTAAAAAGAGAGTTTTAATTTATCTTATTTTGATTATATCAAAATAATAATTTATGTCGTTCGATATCGTGATCAGAAGCGTAATGAGTCTCACACAAAAAGCAAAATAAGAGTATAGTGAAAGTGAAGCTACACTAAAATATGCCAACTTGATGTTCAATTATATTTATATTCTCTCTCTTTTTTAATTATATTTTCTCCCCATGATATTTTTGATTGGAAGGTAAACTAATAGTTCCAAAGCACTAGTTTTCAATGACATAAAATAAGGGACTAAATTAGATAATTAATATATTATTGGGTTATATTTTTTTTTCCCGAGGCTCACAATAAGAAATCTGTCAATGGTGCTCCCCTCCACCTACGAATATAAATATTTCTTATTAATAAAACGAAAAGTTTTACGATATATATATATATATTCTTAGTATACGTTATTTTTATAAAAGTGATTTTTTACTCATAATATTTATAATTAGATTTTTAAATTTATTAGTATATTCTTTACATAACTTAAATTCAGAGATTTCACTTGTGTTGATGCTTCAATTGTGCTAAAATTATGCAATTGGCTTTAACGATGACATTGTTTTGTTGGAAAATGCGAGACTATATCTAGTTCATGATTACAAATTATCAAATTAATGAATAGAATATTTGAAAATCAATCCACAATGAATATATAAGATATAATTGTTGGATGTGTGTCTAATTATATTGTTTACATTTTTTTCCTGATTGCACTTAGGGCTAGAATTTTTCTTTGTAAATATAAAAGATAGATTTGACTTTAGAAAATAGGATTACGAACTTAATCCTTATCAACAAAAATGTTACAACTTACAAATGAGCAGTATTGTTTGTGGCATTACTCTATCACTATGTAATAACATAAAAATATTCAAACTCTCGAATAAGTCCAAATCAAGAATTATATTTTATCTTAAATTGGATCCGCAATTTGTTGAACAACAATAATTAAACATCATTATATAAACCCTTATTTGATACACACTCTTTCAAAACTCATTTACAATCATATATATTTTAATAAAATAATATTTTAAATCACATCAATAACTTTTCTTTACTTTTTAATAACATATTTCATATCATATCACTATTTAAAATATATTATTTTCTTAATAATATTCATCAAACACACTCTAAATGGCATGAAGATCGAATAACCCTCTTATTATTGGTACGAATGGCCCCTTCACATCCACTAATTATTACACTACTTGTATTGCTCAGCAAGAGGTCGCTATAATTCAGTTTAATTAATTAATAAATGAATTAACAACTGAATATAAATGCATGAGCCATGAGCCAACAGTATTGACAAACTTCAACTCTAATGACTACATTATTTTTGTCCTATCTTCAAATAATTATATTATTGCATGTTTGATCCCCCGTCATTTCTTTCTTTTTTTTTTTTTCTTCATTTTTTTTTCTCCAAGATGATGATACAACATATTCTCCCTCATTGATGACGGTGGTCGACAGTGGTAGAACCTTCAAAAAGTGGTAGAGCTTTTCTGAGGGCCACTCAGTGTAATAATCAGCATTGAAGGAAGAAGATTAAATATTAAAAATGTATACATGAATATGAAAATGATTCACTAACTCCGTACCTAAACTCTCTTCCTTTTTAAATTGGATGAAGTGGGCGGCGTAGTTTCGTAGTCATAGCGAGTATAATTACGCACACTTGTCATTTCTATAATATTAGGCATGAAAAAGGGGTGTAGGCTTGGAAAGTGGAAGATAGACCAATCATGAAATGTCCAGTTTTTGTGTGATCTTTCCAATGAAATGACATCACCTTAATATATGTTTCAATAGTTGACGAGATCTTGGTTTCTTTACTTGCACAGTAACTCCACTGTTATCACAATAAAAGGGTATGCGATCGTTAGAAACTACACCAAATTTACTAGTGAACTTATTGATTCATACCGCAATTTTTGTTGCTTCTTAAGCAGTGATGAACTAGGCTTCATTGTTGAATCTACGATTATTTTCTGTTTGGAACATTTTCGACTAACCACTCAATTATTAAAAGTAAACACATATCATGATTGATACTTCTTATTATTCTAGAGTGACCGGAAGTTGTATCAGTGTACCATGAATTCCCTATTCACTTTCTCCATATAAAATTTTCTTAAAATTTTAGCTATATAGATTGGGATAAGTCAAGCAATCTTTTAGATCTATCTCTATAGTCCAAGTTGCTTCTCCTATATCTTTTATGGAAAAATTCTTTGATAATCATAATTTTACGGATTCAAGCATAGGGATGTCATTTTCAATTAATAATGTCATTTACATATAATATTAGGAATACAATTCGTCTTCATTTTTTATAAAATCAAACTTTTGATTGTCTCGTCAAAACGAAAATTACATTATCTAGAAACTTACTTGTTAGCATATTTTAATTCAAAACAATCGAGTTGTGCCATTTTAAAGTCCATTTACACTTCCTCTTACAAACTCATGTTAAGGAATGTCATTTTAACATTCATTTGTTACATCCTATACTCATAATATGCAGTTATTCCAAGCAAAATTTGAATTAGCATGGCTATACATGAAAAGTTTCCAGTAAAATCAATTCCATGTCTTTACTTGTAATATATTGCTACTAGACTTGCTTTGTATATATGGACATGTTCATCCATGTTGATTTATTTTATTTTATTTTATACCCTCATTTGAGGTCAAAACTTTGTTTAAACACATCGAATTCATCTCAAATTGCATGGCTTCTTACCATCTCTTTTAGTCAACCCTTGACTTTACTTCTATAAAATTAGTAGGTTTATCATTCTCGATTAGTAATGAGAAAATCGAAACTTCTAGGAGGTTGAATGATTTTATTAGACTTATGTTGAGCCGAAGTGTCCACGGAAGTCTCTACTTCCTGATCAAGAGTTTCAACAGGTGTGAGATCAGACTCAGGTTCATCTACTTATTGAACTATATTTGTGGACTCTTGAACCTCTTCAAGTATTAATTTTTTCCCACTATCTTGAGACGAAAACTTTTTTCTTGGTGGGATTACAAAATTGATATCCAATTGTCTCTCTTGGATATCCCACTTATACATTTATTGAACTTAGACTCTAGTTTATTCAATTAAGTGCAATTCACATTAGCCTCACAGTCTCAAACTTTTATACGAGAGAGTTGGGCCTTCTATCTTTTCACAATTCATATGAATTTTTGTTAACTGATTTAGATGGAACGCGTTTTATTATGTAGCATAAGGCATTTTGTGCATGACCTGCAAAACAATTTTACGAGGTTTTCGTGGCTAATAAATGATTGTACCATATTTAATAATATTCGATTTCTCCATTCAAATGCACCTTTATTTTGCGGTGTATTTGACGGAGTCCACTGTGAGCAAATCACATTCTCCTTTTGATAATCTAAAGATTCACTTTTAAAATATTTTTTACCTTGGTCACATTTTAGTATGAGAATATACCTTTACCTAATTATTTTTCTAATTCTAGCTTGAATTCCTTGAGGGTTTCATGCTTGAATTTCGTCAACATACTTGTTTCTAGAATGATCATCAATAAATGTAATAAAATATGAAAAACCTCCTCTAATAGTAATTGACATGATTAGTATGTATTGTGTCCACTAATTATGCCAAATACCTCGAACCAGATCCAGTGGCGGACCCAGGATTTTTGGTCAGCACGGGCGGCCGTGGATCGTAGATCATTGTTACAATAAAATATTAAGAGTCACGTTTGATGTCAATTCTTTTGCAAAAAGTTCATTTTGGAATATTGATTTGATAGAAAATATATGGTTAAAAATAAGAAAAAGTTTTGAATTTGAATATAATATTATTTTATTGAAAAATGTGAGGTTGAAAGAAGAAAGGAAAATATTTTTTGAAAAAAAAAAAAAAAGATCAATCAAGGTTTAAATTTTAAATATAACAATTATTTTGTTCAAACTGAATATATATAATTTTGTTGTAAGAATTAGCAATATTCACCAAATGATATTGTGACCAAGTTTTGTATAAATCAAAGGAAGAACATGGGTTTCAATTTTTAAAATTTCATTAAACCCGCTAAAATGTAACATATATTATTTTGGTAGAATTAGAATCAAATTCATGGAGTGCCACAATGGTCAATCTCTCACTATCCTAAATAGGGGTCACGGTTTCGAATCACCTCACTATCCCATTTAATTTTGGTAAAAGGTAAAAATTAAACTATTAAAAATCTTATACAATAAAAATGAAGGGAAACAAATTCGAAACCGGGACCTCCTTTATAAATATAAGAGTCCTGCCCAAGTGAGCTACAAGGTATATTTGAAAACAAAACAAATTATCAGCTACATAATCTAAACATGTTTTTCATTGTCAACAAAAAAAAATTGTTCCCGGCGGATCCAGCACGGGCGGCCGCCGAGGCTCGCCGGGTGCTGGGTCCGCCCCTGACCAGATCAAAACAAACAAAACAGCAAGAATCAGCATAGAAAAATTAATGTATTTAATTACAACACGGTAATTATGAATTTTTTTAATGAGTATTTCAATTAACATTAAACAAGAAAAGATATGCAAGATTAATACTCCCTTAATAGTGGTTATTAGCTCTTGTACTCTCTAAATATATCATGTTATTGCCCCGTGTGGATAAGATGCTGATTTTTCTCTTGGGGAATAACAAAGGCTGCAAGTGAAACTAAACTAAAATATGCCAACTTGATGCTCAATTATATTTATATCCTCACTTAAAAAAAAAAATAATAATAATAAAATTCACCCCCTGATATTTTTGTTCGGAAGGTAAAATAATAGTTCCAAAGCACTAGTTGTCAATGCTATAAAATAAAGGACTAAATTAATTAATTTATATATTATTGGGTTATAGTTTTTCCTATGCCCATAATAAGGGTGTGTGAGTGTTGAATTTACATGAAAAGAAAATAAATTCTAAATAATTTTGCCTAAAACATATTTGTATGGAAATTATTAATTAAATTGTTTGATTGATTTAGTTTTCAATTTAAAAAATATTATACTTGTCCATTTTTTATTAATGGGTAGATAAGAGAGAGTGAATAAATCAGAGAGAGAGAGAGAGAGAGTGAGTGAATTCCCGAAAAATAAAATCATACTCCTTCTAAAGAAAATATTTTCCTTAATTTTGAGAAAAATATGGTCACGTGACCAAAGGTAGAAAAATGTTTTCCATGGAAAAATAAGACAATCAAATAGCATAAAAGTAAGAATTTAGATGGAAAAACACACTTTCCATAAAAAATATTGACAATCAAACGCACACTAATAGTTATATTAATGATGCTCGCCCTCCGCCTCCAAATGATTTATTTTTTTAGTAATAAAAAGAAATTTTTATGATATAATCCTATATTTCTTAGTGCTTCTGAATGGATGACCATGTGATTTCTTTTCTTCATTGCGGGGACTCAGACAGGGAGATCATATATTTCCATCCTTATTTATTATTGCTGCGGATTACTTTTCTCGATTGCTTACTCAGAAGTTTCAGACATATTCTAGTATGCAGTATCGACATGGAGGTAGTACTCTTGTCTCTCATCTTGCTTTTGCTTATGATATGATTATATTTATGAATGGACAGAAGAAACATATCGAAGAGTCATCGATTGTTTGGAGCACTACGAGGGAGTCTCTGGCCAATTGGTGAATAGAGATAAGAGTGGTCTTATATTACCTAGGCGAGCATCTGATATTCAGATGCGGAAGTTAGTGATTTTGAATGGATTTTCACATCAGAGACAGCCGTTCACATATCTGGGAGTCCCATTGTTTAAAAGGGCTAAAATGAGCTTTCTGTATAATGATCTTATTATGAAGGTCAGGAGTAGGATTTTTGGATGGGCTTCACGCCTTATTTTTCCTGGTTGTAGGATTACTCTATTGAAGTCTGTTCTTTCCTCTATACCACTATATCTATTCTAGATTACGTGACCTCCTAAGGTCATTCTGAAAATGTTGGAGAGTATATTTGCACGATTCCTATGAGATTCTAAGGATCGTGCATGTCGTCTACATTGGCGGAGTTGGAAGGCGATTTGCCTTCCTGATGAAGATGGAGGTCTGGGCTTTAGACAATTACAAGATACGGTGGACACATTTTCATTGAAGCTATGATGATTGTTCAGGTCTCAGAGTTCTCTTTAGGCTCAGTTTTTACTGGACAAATATTGTAGAGGAATACATCTGTCGCTTGCAGCAGTTCCTCACTTAGCCTCTCCTATTTGGAAGAGATTGAAGAGATTTGGACCATACGTCGAGACACACATTACTTGGCGTCTTGGGATAGGGTAGATCTTCTTTTGACATGATTGTTGGATGTGTGATTCTACATTGACATCCATTTTCCCACACAGACAGCACACATCTGCGAGGGTGCAGGACTTTTTCGAGGAGACTAAATGGGATTTTAGGCGATTACTACAGGCTCTTCCATCAGCATTGGCATAGCAGATTGCGACCATTCCACTATATCTTGATGTCTCAGATTGCATTTTCTGGATGGCCACATCAGATGGTAGATTTAATACTAAATCAACGTGGCAACTGATTCGCTCTAGCAGGCTAGTGCAAGATTCATTTTGCCTACTGTGGAGCCTTATGATACCTCCTACCATTTTGTTCTTCTGTTGGAGATTATGGCAAGACTTAATACCAGTTGATGTCATTATCCAGAGGAGGATCGGCAGTCATTTGGCTTCTCGATGTCAGTATTGTTCAGAGATTGAGACCATCATTCATATTTTTACTGGTATCAGTATTTCAGACCATGTTGGCAACATTTTAGGGCTTTATTTCATATTACCATGAGTGCATGAGAGAGTCTCAGACAGAGATTTCTGAAATGGAAGTATTTTGGACAGTTTGCAAGGATCGGGCACATTTGCATCATTATTCCTCTATTGATTTTCTGGTTTCTTTGGATTGAAAAGAATAATGCAAAGCATAGGACCATACGTATGAGTTGGAGACGTATTATCCAGAGAGTTTACCATATGGTATCCTTCCTCCATATTGGTGGACTATTCCAATCGTTACATTAGCGTAATGACATGCAGCTTGCTATACTTTTGTGGTATTTCTTTGAATCTCCCCACATCTCCTCCCCCTATCATGGTTTGGTAGCGCACTCCATCATTTAAATCTGTCAAGATCAACATCGATGGTTGTGTGAAGGATGAGTTTGTAAGTGGGGGAGGCATCATCAAGGACTACGCAAAAAAATGTATCAGGGTTTTCTCAGCTTCATATGGACAGTGTATGATATTAGAGGCGGAATTCAGGGCTATTCGTGATGGAATACTACTGGCTAGAGATCTTGGTTTGTCAGATATTTAGATTAAGGCATACTCGACTGTTATCATTCACTGCATCACTAGAGGTGGCAGACCATGGCCTATCCAGGGGATACTCAGATAGATTGCAGATATCGTTTCCTTTGACAGAGCTATGGTTTCTCACATCTTCAGAGAGGGGAACCAAGTTGCAGATGCACTTGCTACCGATGGTTGACATTATCGTAGATACTAGGAATATGGACCGGCCGACCTGCCACGACTTATTAGGACGCTTGTTCAGATTAACGGATATGGTTTGCCCCAGCACTAGAGTTTAAGTATTTGTATTTTGTTTTTACTTTTATTTTTTCTTTCACTTGTGCTTTTTGTAAGAGAAGTAGTACTCTTTTTTTACTACTTTCCTATTATTCCTATAAGTGATGAAAACCACGTAGCAACGAAAACTATGCAACCCACAATGAGATTGAAGGTCCCAATAAAGCCTAAAGAATAATTTCGATTTTGAGTTTGAACCAAGAATCAATGAACAAAGCAACCAAACAAAAACGAAGTTTAAATGACCTCTTAATTACACAACACTGATCCGCACTCGGTGTTGAACGCTACAAAAATCCTCTTGATAAGTTTAGAATGTTCTAAGAAGAATAAGGTTTGAAAAGAACAATAGCCTCTCGAATATATCTCAATAATAAGTTTGTCAGAAGGTCCTTACAATGAATAATAACCAAGTATTTATAGGACAAGTCTAAAACTCTAGTTGTACCGGAATTAACTTACTAAACTAACAAAAGATTGCAATAAATTAGAATCCTAGTGAAATAAAGAAAATTCGAAAAAAGGAAATATTCTACCCAAATTTTGCTCTATGCGACCGTATAGTACAAATCTATACAGTCGCATAGAAGTCCTATAAGCTTCCCTTCTACTCGCAGTAAATAGGCATGCGATCGCATGCTAATTACAACTATGCGATTGCATAGTTGTCCTACAATGCATCTTCCTTCGTTGCTTGAATCAAGTTCGTCCAATCCGATTCCGACCTCGACCCCAACATGAAACTTACCTCTTTCCCGTGTAGATCATGGCATCATCCATCGTTGCTTCCACAAGTAATCCTATCGCTTGATTTACCTGCTTTACCCTCGATCGCGTAATCGGTCCTCCTTCGATAATCAGCGGGTCTTGTACTGGGCTCGGCTCCCGGGTCATATCATCATCTCCTTCTTCAAAAGAATTCGTACTCAAATCTGCACCTGTATCGAAAAGAGAGAGATCAGACACATTAAAAGTTGCTGAAACATTATACTCACCCGGAAGATCCAATTTGTTTGCATTATCGTTGACTTCCCCTCGTGGTTGCAACTTTAGTTTCCTTTGTTCCGAAAATCATTCCTTTATGAATGTACCCAAACTCAATCTCATGTATGAATGTCACGCTTTTTCGACCCTTGTTTGCTTGCAACGTGAAATGTTTGTTTTTACTTTCAATTTACGCCCTTACCTTTTCATGGAGCGACTTTACCAATTCGGCATTTCTTTTATCATCTAAGCTACCTCGTTCATTTACAGACAAATATATTAAATCCAAAAGTATTAGTGGATTAAAACCATAAACAATCTCAAATGGTGAAAACGATGCATTAGAATGCGTGACCCTATTATATGCAAACTCTATGAAAGGTAAATACTCTTCCCAACTCTTCAAGTTGTTATTGACTACAGTGTGCAATAGTTGTGTCATGGTCCTATTTATTACCTCAGTCTGACCATCGATCTGTGGATGACAAGTTGTTGAAAACATAAGTTTAGTGCCTAACTTATCCCACAAAACCTTCCAAAAATGACTCAAAAATTTTACATCCCGATCAAAAACTATGCTCTTAGGTAACCCATGTAAACCCACTATTTCCTTAAAAAATAGATTTGCAATGTTTGTAGCATCATCAGTCTTATGGCAAAGAATGAAGTGTGCTATTTTAATAAATTTATCTACCACCACAAATATAGAATCCCGTCCTTTCTTATTTCTAGGTAAACCTAAAACAAAGTCCATAAAAAATATCAACCCAAGATTCACTAGGCACAGGTAATTGTGTATATAAACATTGTGGTAAAACATTAGATTTAGCTTGTTTACAAGTTATGCATCGACTACAAACTCTTTCAACATCACTTTTCATTTTAGGCCAATAAAAATATTCCCCCAACATTTTAAAGTCTTTTTAATCCCAAAATGTCCAATCAATCCACCACTATGTGCTTCCCTTACTAAAACCTCTGGCATTGAACAATTAGGAGCACGTAACCTATCTTTTTTAAACAAATATCCATCATACTTAAAGAACTTATCTACAGCCCCTTTATTACATGATGCATAAATTTCGGAGAAATCTAAATCACTAGCATACATGTCCTTAATATGTTCAAAACCAAGCAATTTAGAACTAAGAGACGTTAATAGCACATATCGTCGAGACAATGCATCTGTCACCACATTTTCCTTATCTTGCTTGTACCGGATGACATAAGGGAATGTCTCTACAAACTCCATTCACATTGCATGCCTTTTGTTTAGCTTACATTAACCTCGCAAATGTTTCAATGATTCATAATCTGTGTATATCACAAATTCTTTAGGACACAGGTAGTGCTGCCATGTCTCCAAGGCTTGAACAAGTGAATATAGTTCATTGTCATAGGTGGGATAATTGAGTGCTGCTCCACTTAGCGTTTCACTGAAATAGGCTATCGATCTTTTGTCCTGGATTAAAACTGTGTCAATACCTATTCCTGATGCATCACACTCAATCTTAAAAGTTTATCAAAGTTAGGAAGTGATAAAATCGATGTCGTACACAACCTATCCTTAATTGTATAGAATGCATGCTCTTGTTCATCATCCCCAATGAAATCTCACACTCTTCTTAATAATCTATATGAGTGGTGTAGTGATTGTGCTAAAACTTTCACAAAATGCCTATAAAAACTAGCAAGTCCATGAAAACTCCTAACTTTAGTTATGCTCTTAGGTGCTGACCATTTTTTAATAGTTTTTATTTTCTCCTCGTCTACTTCTACCCCATTAGAACCTATTACAAATCCTAAGAAAACAACATTCTCCATGCAAAATGTACACTTCTTGAAATTAGCATAAAGTTATTTTTTTCGTAAAACCACAAGTAAACTCTTAAGATGTTCTACATGCTCATTAAGATCCTTGCTATATACTAAGATGTCATCAAAATACACAATTAATTTACCTATAAAAGCACGTAAGACATGATTCATCAATCACATGAAAGTGCTTGGTGCATTAGTGAGTCCAAATGACATTACTAACCATTCATACAAACCATATTTAGTTTTAAAAGTAGTTTTCCACTCATCACCTTCCCTCATTCGAATTTGGTGGTATCCACTTTTAAGATCGATTTCACTAAATATGCAAGCACCATGTAATTCATTCAACATATCATCTAACCTAAGAATAAGATGACGATACTTTACCGTCATATTGTTGATGACTCTGCAATCCACGCACATCCTTCAATTCCCATCTTTCTTTGGTACAAGTAACACTGGAACGGCACATGGACTCGTGCTCTCCCTCACATACCCCTTGCTCATCAATTCCTTCACTTGCTTCTGAAGCTCCTTTGTCTCATCGAGGTTACTTCGATAAGCTGGTCGATTTGGAATGACAGGTCCAGAGACGAAGTCAATCTAATGCTCGATGCCTCGAATGAGTGGTAACCTACTAGACATGTCCTCCGAGAACACATCTTCGAATTCCTGTAATAAAGAGATAACCAAACTATGAAGGGATGTGTTAGGTTCCTCAAGATTGAGGAATGATTCCTTATAGACCAACAGTATCATTTTTTGTCTCTCATTTATCGCTCTTTTCAACTCACTCCCTTTTGCAAAGAAATTCACTCTCAACTTTTCTCTCCTCTCAGGCGACTCTCTTTCTTTTCTCTCATGTAGCTCTACTCTTTTTTTTCTCTCTACTAGCTACCTCAACATTTTCCTTCGTACTCACCATCTTACTATTTTCTCTCATTTTTTCTAACTCTTTCACTCTCCTTTCTTCCTCATTTTTCAGTTTGATTTGGTCATCATACGCTTATACTGGTGGTCTACCATCCGTAACAAAGCTATATCAATTCTTGTACCCACCATGAACAGTCTTCGTATCATATTGTCATGGTCTACCCAACAAAATATGCCTTGCATGCATAGGTACCACATCATACATAATCTTATGCTTATATGGTCTAGGGTGTCACAATAAAGTTAACCCCAATTTTTCTACAAGAATTGTGCTAGCCACATTAGTACAGCTTCCCCCATCAATGATCATGCTACATACCGTATTGTTTACATGGCATCGTGTATGGAATATGTTTGTCATTTGCTGCTCCTAGACATCTATCATGATTTGAGTGATGAGAGCTCGCCTCGTGACCAGTAACTCGCCACAGCAAATTCCATGCTATCTCTATAACTAACCTCCTCCAAAGTCGGCATGCCTTCATAATCATCCTTATTGTCACTCACCACCTCTTCATTGCGAAAGATCATCATCCTTTTGTTTGGGCATTGAGAAGCGATGTGTCCAGTTCCCAAGCACTTGAAGCACTTGATATCCCAATTTCTAGCTGGCTGTGGCTCTGTTTTGGGAGTTGTTCTGCTAGCCCTCTTATCTTTCCTCTTGGCATTTCAGTCATTCCTCTCGAAATAGCTCCATCACCTTTGTTATCCCACCTCGGTTTCCAGGATGAATTAGAACCCGAAGAACCCAATAGTTGCCTAGATGTCCCCTTCCTCTTCAACTATTTCTCCACCTTCATGACCACGTGCAACATGTCTTCGATCTCTACATAATGCTGCAACTCCACAACATTAGTAATGTCTCTGTTCAACCCATTTAAGAAACGAGCCATGGTGGCTTCCCGATCCTCTTCCACATTCGTCCTGATTATCAAAATTTTCATCTCCTTATGGTAGTCTTCCACACTCCTCGACCCCTGATATAAACTTTACAATTTTTGGTACAGCTCCCTGCAATAGTGACTATGCACGAACCACTTTCGTATAATAGTTTTCAACTCATCCCAAGTACTCACCGCTCGTTCTCGATTCCTTCTCCTTGATGTAATCACTTGATCCTACCAAGTTATAGCATAGTCAACAAACTCAAAAACTGCTATTTTCACCTTTTCTCCCCGAATAGTTGTGGCAATCAAATATCAACTCTACCTTCTTCTCCCACTCCAGATAAGCCTCCGGATCACTCATTCCCTCAAACGGTGGAATTGACATCTTAATATTGTCCATATTACTATCCGCTTCATCTCCAAAATGACTTCTACCCCTTCTTTCAAACCTACCTCATCTATTTCTTACCCTACCAATATTATCCAACATCGATACACTATCATCTATATCGATGTTAAATTCATAATCATCATGCACATCCATCCTAAGGTTTCGCCTACCCGATCTCCTTGCATTTGATTGTTTCCTATGAAGATTGGCCACCGATGTGGCTAACCTATCAAGCCCTTCACTCACATCCCCAAGCATCCGCTCAAACCGCTTTATTACATCATCTGCCATGTTGTTTTGGTTCGGCTGCCTGTTTGAATTGGAACTCTCTCTGTCTGACATCTAATTCTATAGAATGTTCACTCGTGTATCACTCAATTATTAGTTTTTCCCTCTATTAGTCTCACCACTCTGCCTTTTACCACTCAGTGCTTTTATCCAAATACTTCAAAAAATAAGGTGAACTCAACCAACAGTGTATTTTCGTGGATCCAACCAAGTATTGATCATGAATTGTAATAGGAGAAAGAAAGAAAGGTGAAAAATGACTCGAAAATGAGAAAGAAGTGAAAAAGAAGAGGAATGAATATCAATGGACTACTCAAGAACGTAAAATGGAATAAATTTGAACGATTTTTTTTTACTCAAAGCTGAAATTTAGAACTACTAGATATTCCCGTTAATATCCATAATAAATTTTTTTAATTTTCGGATTTTTTTACCTCGTGAATTCAAATACAATTTCAGCAAAACAAACGAAAATTGATTTGGACTTGTAAATAGTCCGAAAAATAACTTTAACTCTTTTTTTTTTGTACTTTTTGATCAAAACTCAAAAACTAAGAACTAACTCAAAGAATGCGAAGAACAATAGAAAAAGAAGAAAACAAGACTCAAAACAATAAAAAGATATAACCTTGATTATTTTGGAGTTGTGCTCTAATACCAACTGATGAGAACCACGTAGCAAGGAACACTACGCAGCCCACAACGAGATTAAAGATCCCAAGAAAGCCTAAAGAATAATTCCGATTTTGAGTTTGAACCAAGAATTAATGAACCAAACAACTAAAATAAAAATGAAGTTTGAATGACCTCTTGATTACACAACACGTGATCCGCACTCGGTGTTGAACGCCATAAGAATCATCTTGATAAGTTCAGAATATTCTAAGAAGAACGATGTTTGAAAAGCACAATAACCTCTTGAATTTATCTCAATAATAAATTTGTCAAAAGGTCCTTACAATGAATAATAACCAAGTGTTTATAGGACAAGCCTAAAATCGTAATTGTACCGAAAACTTACTAAAATAACAAAAGATTGCAATAAATTAGAATACTAGTGAAATAAGGAAAATTCAGAAAAAGGAAATATTCTGCCCAGATTTTGCTCTATGCGTAGAAGTCCAATAAGCTTTCTTTCTGCTCGTGGTAAATAGGCATGCGACCGCATGCTAATTACAACTAAGCGGTTGCGGTCGCATAGTTGTCCGACAAGGCTTCCTCCTCCGTTACTTGAATTAAGTTCGTCCAATCTGATTCCAACCTCGACCCCAACATGAAACTTGCCTCTTTTCCCGTGTAGATCATAACATCGTTCATCGTTGCTTGCGTAAGTAATCCCATCGCTTGATTTACCTGCTTTTCCCTCGATCGCGTAATCGGTCCTCCTTCGATAATCAACGGGTCTCGTCCTGAGCTCAACTTCGTCGGTTTCGACTCCAAGATCATATCAATAAGCAAGACACCCTCATACTTTGAAATAACCAATGTTCAATTTTCTACATTTCTACAATTCAAATGGAGAAACCTTAAATCTTTTAGAAAGAGTCCTATTACTTATGTGACAAGCACTTAATAAAGTTTCACCTCATAAGTTAGATGACAACTTAACATTTAATGACATATTAGTTATCATTTGAACTAGTGTCCTATTCTTTTTCCTATCCAAACAATTTTGGTCGAGCATTCTAGGTGCACTACATTAACGTATTATGTCATGTTGTTTACAAAAAAAGATCAAATTCGCTAGAGAAGTATTCACCTCCCATATCACTTCTAAGAATTTTTTTTTATTATTTAATTGATTTTCTACTTCGACTTTGTATATTTTGAACATGCTAAAAGCTCCATTCTTATGTTTCATCAAGTTGATATAACAAAATCCTAGAATGATCATCGATTAATGTTATAAAGTATCAATTACCTCACCTAGTTAACATGTAATTCATATAGATCGGAATGAATTAAGTCTAACAAGTTAGATTTCCTTTCCAACACTATAAAAATGTTTCTTAATCATTTTAGACTTAACATATAATTCATATTCATTATGTTTTATGTTTTCACACGAAATCATTCCGATTTTAATAATTCTTTTTAAAGTAGAAAAGCTAACAAGTTCCAATCTATCTTGCTATAAAGAAATAGAATCAACAACATAATTTCAATTTGTAGTTTTATTGTTATTAATGTCAATAGTACAAAGTTTGATCATTCCATCACTAGAATAGCCTTTTCCAAACCATTCCAGAAAAGTATATGTTTGCCCAACTCATATGTGTATTTAATTCCCGATTTTTCTAACAAGTCACCACTTACAAGGTTTCTATACATATCCGGTACATGCAATACGTTTATTAATGTGTTCTTCTTGTTAGATGTGAATTGTAAGTCGATGCTTCCTTTGCCAACAACCTTCGATTGAACTTCATTCCCAATTGAATGTGTTGGTCATCCACATCTTGATAAATTTTGGAGAGTGGTCTATCATAGTACACATGTATGGTGGCAAAAGTATCATACCACCGTCCTTCAACCTTTTCTTTGATCAAATTCACAATGCTCACGATAGCAATGATGTTGTCAACAGAGTTCACTTTGCTTTCTTGTGTTGATTGTTTGCAATGTCTGCAATCCCGCGCATAATGTTAGGATTTGCCACACACATATCAAGAAACTTTGAATTTCTTCTCGTTCTTGTTATCTTCGTTGGGGTTTGTGGATTTTTTTCTTCTCGGAATCCTTGTTATATTTGTTTGGTTGACCCACGACATAGCTTTGGAAGTTTCCTCGTGAGAATATTCATTCCCATCTCGTGTCTTTGACTTTTCCTCACTTCAAAGATGTTTTTGAATTTCTTCCAAACAATAATCTTGGGAACTATGAAAGATTTTCTTCCTATAACCTTTCCATAAAGATGGAAATTTCGCAATGATTTCACCAACTTGAAAAGTTTCCAGAATATCCATCTTCACGGCCTTCATTTTATTGACAATGATTTGCAACTCATGGATTTGTCCTAATAAATGCAAGTTATCCAAAATTTGAAATCAAAATACGTAGAAATAAGAAAATTTTTAATACCTTCATCATCGGCCTTTTATTTTGGTTTCCAACAATTTCCATATCTCCTTTGCCAATGTATTATTTGTGTAGAGATCATAGAAGTGATCAGAGAGAATGTTCAAAGTATGTCATCTACATATCAATTCATCTTCTTCTCTCTTCTTTCTTTCAGCCCTTATTTCGTTGATGTCATTTGGAATTGGTTTCGACAATAGCGACAAGTCCGGATCTAAAATATAAAAGATCTTCAAGGTTGTAAGAATAAACTTTAACTTGTCCTTCCATCTTGTAAAGTTCGACTCGTCAAATTTATCAAGCCTTATAAGGCCTTGATTCATCATCTTTATAGTACCCATGGTTGTCTCATTCTTCATGTTGAAACATCTTTTGAGATAGTTGAACAAAGTTGATGAAGAACGAAAATAAAATCAACAACAAGAAATCGTCAAAACTGAAGGTTTAAATACGATTATGAATCGTTATCCTCAAACTATATTTGTCACCATCAGGGTAAGTGTCCGAAGGCTTTTATGGCAAATAGTTTGTAGTCATAAAAAAACGTTAGTCCAAGTTTGAATCATGCAAACCAAACTTGAAAGAAGGAACTAAAGAACAAAATTATAAAAATTTGGTTTGATCTTAGATTTTGGAAGTAAAGGAATAAATTTGATGTTTGTGATATATTTTTCTATCATGACANAAATGTGCAAAAATCACGTCAGAGGGTGTGAAACCCTTCAAAACACCAGAGTTCAATACAAAATCGGTTGACTGCTCAGTTTAACAAAATGGTCGCTGTAATTGCAACACAAGGTCGGCCGACCATCGACCTTAAAGCCTGGACGGCCACCCAGGCCATTTTCAGTCTTCATAGTGTTTTGTTCTCGTTTTATTTTCGCTTTTTTTTTTTCATTATTAACCTCTTCTATCACTTCCAAAATTACTCATTGTTAATTTGAACAATATTGGAACATTTGAAGAAGACAACTCAGAATTTCTTGAACGCAAGTGAAAAAGTAGAAGCAAAAAATAGCAATATGGGCCTTCATATACGCATCCTAATAGAATTGACATCGTTGGATAGGCTGGCATAAAATCTTAATCGTTCACCAAAAATTACTCGTGCTTTAAAATTTCAAAAAACATCAATTTCATTTTCAAATAGATTGCTAGGATACCTCATGCAGTAACCTCTAAGCACATTTTGACCACTATTATATCAAGGAAATTTCATGCTGTAATATACGAGTTGACCCAACTAACACCTAAAATGGGTGAATTTTTGAAATATTCGAAATCAAAAATTAATTAATAATAACTTGCAACAAGTCACAAATTATTAATTCTAAATTAATTGAAATCAATTTAAACCCTAACAATCATTCAAGCATTAGTACAAAAGCAGAAAATATTAACACGGAAAATTGTTTACGGAAAAAAAACCTTTGAAAAACTCTTCAAGAGAAAAAAATATCCAGGCACACGTGCTAGTAATTAATCCTCTAGAAAAGATTGAATTTATAGAATTGATCCAGAAATAACTAAAACTTAATTGACTCTTACCTCCAACTTCTAATCACCAAAGAACTCATTGGTTTCTGTGCTCCAGCACTAGTTTTAGAACCTCTAAACTTCTTCATCCCTCATAAATCACCAAGAACAAACTCGTTCTTCAATAACTGGAATTTCGATCACCTCCCAGGATCTTCAAAAGTCTAAAGGATATTTAGTAGATGAATTTATTAGTGTTTTGATATTTTGATGTTTTGCTCTTTCAGTGTTTTGATCTTATGATTTACACTATGGTAATCAATGTTTCTTCAATAGGATCTTCTCTTTGATGAAATTTTTCTTAACATACAATAGGGATGTATTTTCATTGGGTATTTATAGTATTAGAGAATTAAAGGTTGTTTTGAATTGTAAAAAGACTGAAAATTGAGAACTAAAGTTTTCCCAGATAATTCGACTACTCGAGCATCGCTTGGCAGCCAGTGGGCTGTAAGCTTCCCCAAAAACTACCCGAGTGCTCACTAGCGGTCTTCTAGAGGTTTTGAATATTGCTTGATCTTCTTGAGCTAACATTGAGTCCTTCCAAAGGCACTCCCAACACCCAATAACTTAATCCTAAATATAACTTGATTAAATGACATTTTGGACGACATTTTGGACATGAAACTTTGCCAACACTCTAGACCTAACAAACTCCCATTTTGACATTTCATGAAAATCATTTATTACACAATCTAGTTCCTACCAAGTCTATATTTCACTAACCCAATAATTCAAAATCATAACTGCATCTCAATTACTTCGCCATGCCTTTTTTTTTTTCTAAAACACATCAACTCAAACATTATCAAGTGTAAAAGCACGAGTAAACTGATAATAAACCACAAAATCTAAGTCATATACACAACTCCAGTAAAACATGTAATACGACATGCATCAATAACTTAGGAAATAAACGTGACAATTGAGATAGAACGATATCAAAATATATATCAAGTCGAGCTAGCAACATCAAAATATGATATTATTGTTATACAAACCACTAAATATAATATAAATATTATACAAACATCAAAACCAAATGTTTGCTAGCCAAATAAATAACTACTACCTAACTAATATTACTACTCCCCATTTTTATCACGAATCACAAAGGGAACAAACAACCTAATCACAATTCCTTTTAGTCTCTTCCTCTGAGCAACAATAATGCATATTGATGAACACTCTAGTAATGCATATTGATGAATCATGAGCTAGCGATGCGTATGAATGGATTAAATTGAAGAGAATGTAAATGAACGATTTAAAATGATAAGAATGTATATAGATTAAGTAAATTGATGAGAATACATGTTTTGATTGACCAACTATGGAAAACAACAAGTGAAAAAAAAATTGATTTTGTTTTCTCATTATAGAAATTCAGCTCCATATCATGAAAATTGCGAATCACTTGATAACAAGAACATGCATTTGATCACTTATACTGGTATAATTCATGAGTAATGAAATCCTCCCACACGGCTCATTATAAACTTATATGGAGTGCAACGTAAACCCATTTGTGAAATGTGCCATTAATACCTTGTGAGCAAGACTTGAAACCTTAATTTTGTGAGAATGGACATGCGAAAGAAAATCACTGGTGAATGAATGTTTTTCTCAAATAATGAAAGTCAAACCCAACACTAACAGGACCTATTAAACAAAGTTAGCTCAAATTAATTTTTCGTGTACTCTTTTTCTCTCCCCCAATCTATGAGCACAATTTTTTTCTTCTCATATCTTATGTGAAGTATTATATTTATTAAGCTTTCTAAATGATCCTTATAGCGAACTTCATGTCGATGACTCTCAAGTCATATGACTATAGGGTACCAAGTTTTAGATAACTTAGCATTCGTAATCACTCGAGACATAAATACTACAAAGAAAGATATAAGATATATGACACATTATGAGGAATATACTAGAGTTTATGTCAGCTAATTAAATGTCAATTCATATTCAAGGTCATTTCACCACATCGATGACCATCATCTCAAATCCCATACACGCGGTCAAGACCCACTCACAAGAACTTAATGTATGTAGTGCAGATGATATATAAAGCAACATATACCAAGTATGCCAAACAAGTTTTAAACTAAGTTAATGGAAACTTTAGTCAAGTTCATTTATTTTACTAGTACTCAGTCACGATAATTTGTTCAATCACTTCAAAGTGTTACATCATCAAAAACCCCATTTTCTTATAAAAAAATATAATACCAAAAAATGAGATAAGGAAAAAAATTAGAGTGCATGTATGAATATGTAGACACCATAAACTTGTAAATGCATGTACCTAAAGACCTTTTCAAAGAGGTATATGGACACATTTAGCTTTAAGAGCAATGTGAGCAACGTGAGCAATGTCGCAATTCAATTTATCATTTTAACCTATGAGTTTACCCTATTTAACCCAAACCTTCCTAGACGATAATGTTATCGTAGTTAAGTAAGTCATCATTTCAATCAAGTGACTAACTTAATTAGTTAAAATTTGAACCTGATTAGTGATGTCCTCTTTGTTGTTCCTAAATAGGAGTTTGCAGCACCTAGGTTTTGTGTGACCGAACTCACCACATTTGTAACATGTGAGAATTAACCTAGGGATAACCCTATGTTTCAAGTTTAGGATTTTAGGTTGAGTGATCCTACGTGGCATAAATGATCTCTATCCTTGAATATTCTTCTTCTTGGGTTCAATAACTCATAAAATCTTAGTCTTGATAGAGGCAGGTACAAATGTGGTTTTAGAAAAGTTAGTAGCATGAGAACTTATTTTATTATAGCCCAAACCTCTCCTACTTCTAGTTCGTTTGTTTAATCCTAATATGTTCTAAAAGTTTCTTAGATCTACTAGACAAAGAGAAAAGTTTTGCATTTGATTTCGTAAGTTCACTCACAAGAGTCTTAATCTTATTTTCTAGGAACTCTTTCTCAACCTTCAACTCCTTCACACAACTAGTTGATTCCTCAAGTTTGATTACTAATCTCTCTTTTTAAACTCAAAATCATGTAGTTTCTTAAAGGCAGACTGATTTAGCTTTTTCAGTTTAAGACTTTCCTTAGCAATATTTATGGCTATACACTTATTTTTCTTAAACAAAGGTAAGCTAAGCTCGTAAGTTTGGAGATATCCTATAAGTTCTTCTAAATTAACCAGATCTAAGTCTTTACTTTTCTCAATCGTCTTGACATTAGGTCTAAAATTTTCAAGTTGAAATATTAGAAGTTTTCTAACAATTTTGGTCTCTGAAATTCATTCACCTAGGTTGAAACTAAAATTCACTATATCATTTAATTTAAAATAGAACCTGATAGCCCCAAAATGACTAATCAAGAGGTGGTAAATTGGTTATCAAAAGTTTTTTGAAGAATTAACATAAATTCAAATAAGTTAAGGCTAAACAGATAAAATCAAATAATAAGCACAAATGTTAATACGAGAAGTAAAAGGAAAAGAGGATGCAAATGATATAATTGTGGAGGTTCGATCCCAAGTAATGATCTACATCCTCCGTTACCAAGTTCTCCGACACGAGGAAGACCTTTTTACTATCTTGATTGACTTGTGGTGCAATCCAATCATTTACAAATTACAATGCTTCCGATGACTTACAAACAAGAAGCTTTATACAATATTTATCATTTTGGGACCTCAACAAGATCCACATATTTGATAGGAAAGTGATTTTACAAAATTTTCTCGGATTTTTCTTTTCTAGATTATTTTAAAAGGTGTAGGCTCTTGAAGGACACTTTCACTTAAACTTTCAAGATAAGTGATATTAGTAAAAGATTTAAAAATCAAGTAAAAAATGTTATCTTTTTGAAAACAATTTTAGACGAGCATTTATATGAATAATTTATCTCATGCATAAAAATTTAACTTTTGAACTTTTAGTAATTCATTACTAAGGATTAAAGCATTTTACCTTTACATATAGATTCAAAACATCTAACTTTAATATCTTCAATGAATGCTTGATTCGACGTAAATCCTTCGATTGATTTGACGCGATTGCTCAGCTTCCGTCTTAATTTTCTTCATAGTAAATTGCGAGTTTTTTGGTGGCAATCATTTTGTCATTAATTGATTAATTTGGCCATACAACTATGAAGACTTGAATTCAATTGTTAGATATAAAACCAGTTATGATCAAAATGTGAGATCAATCAAAAGTCAATAATTTTTCCATTTTTGATTATGAAAAATAAGATGATTTGCAGGATATGATTGAACAATTATTATCATATTGATAGAGAAATAAACACTTTAAATTTGTCGTGTAATTTGTATTCTCCCAATCTTTTACAAATTAATGACCATATATTCAAAGTACATAGATGATTTTTCCCTCTTTCTCCCATTTTTCATATACTCCAAGCACATTATTGTCAAATCATGTATAATCATCTCATTCTCACTCCATTTTCCCCTTTTGGCATAAGCAAAAAGTACAATACAAAACATGGATCAAGAAATAACCAGAGCATTTAACATAAAGAAATAAGCATCAAAATAATATCCAAAACTTAAAACCAACAGCATAAGGAGAATAGGCTAGATGAAGCAGTAGTGTAGACACGTCATAAAAACATAAAGAAATATCCAAAATGTAGCTACAAAAGCAATGGATATAGCTCCTGAAAAGGCAGTGGGGAAAAATGGTCATAGAACCGAGCGTAAAAGGCATTTTTTGTTGAGCCTGCATTGTCGCTTGTTGTGCTTGAATGGCATCTTGTTGAGCTTGGATGGCAGCATACTGAACTTGCAACTGTTGGAGCATTCCACCAAGGCTGTCAACTAATGATGTAAGGGAGTCAATGTGGCCGTTCAGAAGATTGCAGTGATCCTCAATAAATGCGAAGCCTTCGCCCGAAGAACGAGGAATACTAGAGGTGGGAATATCATGAGTGGGTTCGAAACTTGCGGTACATCATTGGATCTTCATCATCATCACCCTCGAAAGGTAGAGTCGATAGACTTGAGGTGGGGTTGAACCCTTTTTGTGTGTGCTACCCACTGATCATGTTCTTTTACAATTTTCATTCACTTAAGGGTTTGGATATTGATGGTGTTGGTAGGGCGAAGTTTGACAAAAGTCTAATCATTTAGTAGAATGTCAAAATGTTTGAAATTCTTTGTGAGAAGTATTCTGTAAAATAAAGCTTTAACATGATGTGTGGAATGCACAAGTTTCATGAGACCCAATGCAATAGTCAGAAATTCTAGCTTCTACCTAAAAAGAAATGAATCGAGAAAAAAAGATCAAAAAAATTTACCTCGTCTCAATGACCCTTTCGAGGAAGAATGACATGTGCAACGATATTTTGTATAACTTTATATGGAAGAGTTAATTTGTTTGCATTAAGTTCTGTGGTATTTTCAAAATTCTTCTCAGTGACCTGACGACATGCCTCGGAAGGGTCATACCCTTATAAAGTAGGATGAGTTTTATGAAGAAAAAATTGAATATTACACGTCTCAAACTCAAGAATGTCACGAAGGAGAGCATTGTTGATGGTGATACGAATATTTTTAAGTAAACATGAAATCTCATCCGAACGAGGGATAATAACCATATTTTTATAAAATTCTTTAATAAGACATGGATATGCACGTTCCTCTAAAGTAGCAATAGAAACCCATCCCATATTGTCAAAACACTCTACTATATGAAATGCGGGGTGCTTCAATAGTAAAATCGACAAAGTCAAAATTTTTACCTATTAAAATTGGAGATTTTTCAAATGGGTTGCCAGGAACCTCGAGTTCCATGACGAATTCTTCGTCGGATGATGGTGGTAAAGATCGTCGCACAATGCTATTGAGTCTTTTACCCACTCTTTTGAACCCCAACATTATAGAAAATTGATGAGGAAGGGAAGAAGTGGACTAGGGTTCCAATTGGGTGGAATGTGAGATGTTGGTGGATGAAAAATTGAAATTTTTGGATATTGATAATGTAGAAGTAATGGGTTTAGTCAAATTGATATATGATTGATGAATAGAGTGAAGGATGAAGAATTTAGAGAGGATTTAGGTGAGAGATGAGAGAAAAATGGAATAGAATGAATGAAAACAAGATTTGTTACGTGATTTAAAAAATGTAATTGTGTTGAACCGGACACAGTGTCCGGATAGTCCATTTGACTCGTCTGGATGCCATTTTTTTTTTTAATGTACAAAATAAATAATGCCACATATAGAGGTAAAGCATGTATGAGCACATATTATAACTTAGTTGAGTACTTTTGATTCATCAATGATGTCTAAGCCTCGTCAAATATATGAGGATCGATCAAGTGCAAAAGATTTAGTGAAGATATCGGCCAATTAATTTTCCGTATTCACAAATTCGAAGTGATGTCTAATTTCAATGTGCTTCGTTCGAGAGTGCAAGATAGGATTCTTAGACAAATTTATGGCACTAATGTTATCACACATGATAGATATATGATCAAATGATAGGTGATAGTCACTAAGAGTTTACTTCATCCATAACACTTGAGTACAATAACTTGCGGCCAAGTTATTCGGCTTCGACAGTTCATAATGTAACGGAAATGATAAGTTTTACTAGGGTTTTTGCGACCGATTGTGTAACCGGCCCAATCAGTATCCGAATAGCTAAGAAGATCAATATGAGTGCCCTTTAGATATGAAAGCCCTAAGGTTCTAGTGCCACTAAGATATCTAAAAATTCGTTTTACGACACTAAGATGAGATTTTTTAGGATTTAACCGAAATCTAGCACATAAACACACACTAAACATAATATGGGGTTTGCTAGCGGAAATATCTTGATCATCCCTATACAATTTTATAGATGTACTCATGGAAGTGTTCATTTGTTTTAAGTCATCCATTTCAAACCTTTTGAGCATGTCCAATATATACTTATTTTGATTGATGAATATACCATCTCTAGTTTGCTTAATTTGGGGAATAATGAAGAATTTGAGTTCTCCCATCATACTCATTTCAAATTTCATGCTCACGCATTTTGAGAATTCTTTACAAAGATGGATATTAGTTACACCAAATATAATATCATCAACATAAATTTGAATAATATTCATATCATTCTTTTGAGTTTTGACAAAGAGGGTAGTATCCGCTTTTCCTATTGAAAAACCATTTGTAAGTATAATTTTGTTCAATCTTTCATACCAACCCCTATGAGTTTGTTTTAAAAAATAAAGAGCTTTTCTAAATTTAAAAACATAATCCGGATACTTGTGATCTTTAAAATCGAGCGGTTGGTCGACAAAAACTTCTTCTTGAATAAGTAATTTAGAAGAGCACTTTTGAAATCCATTTGATAAAGAGTAAATCATTTATAACATGCAAATGCTGGAAGCATGCGAATGAATTCTAATCTAACAACTGGTGCAAAGGTTTCCTCAAAATCAAACCTTTTTTCCTTGATTGTAACCTTGGGCCACTAATCTATTCTTGTTATGCACAATTATTTCATTTTCATCTCTTTTATTTCTAAAAATACCTTTTGTACCGATGACGGTTGGATCTTTTGCTCTAGCGACTAAATCTCAAACATAATTTATTTCAAATAGATTTAGTTCTTATTGCATAGCTAGAATCCAGAACTCATCAAACTCGGCTCCTTTGAAATTTTTTGGTTAAATTTGTGAGATGAAAGTACAACTATTTAGGTGATTCCTAGTAAAAGCTCTAGTAGTAATACATTTGGATGGATCACCAATAATAAGTTCTTTTGGGTGAGATAGAACAAATTTCCATTCTTTTGGTAGAGTTGGATTATTTGACTCTTCGGTAGGTTCTACTTCACTTTGTTGAACGTTTGGTTCTTCCTTGTGTTCCTCTTTTAGATCATCTTTGCTTCGGTCTTGAAAGTCCATTTTTTAGAAAGGTGTTTCAAATCCTACATAGCAATACCTTTCTCACGATCAAGAAAATTAGTTTAATCAAAAGTGACATGCATAGATTCTTCAACAACTAGAGTTCTTTTATTAAAAACTCTATAAACTTTGCTCGTCGATGAGTAACCTAGAAAGAGCCCAATATCGAATTTTGAGTCAAATTTTTTCAAATTTTCTTCTGTATTTAAAATAAAGCATTTACAGTAAAAAAAAAAAAACTTTAAAATAGTTGATATTTGGAATCCTATTTTTCCAAAGCTCATATGGGGTTTTAGTTTTTTGTTCGACTAACTAAAACTCTATTTACAATATAGCAAGCGGTGTTGATGGTTTCTGCCCAAAAGTATTTTGGCTTGCTATTTTTATTTAGCATGGTCCTAACCATTTCTTGCAATGTTCAATTCTTCCTTTCCGCTACAACATTTTGTTGAGGACTTTTAGCAGTTGAAAAGTTATGTTCATATCATACAAAAATTATCAAAAATAAGATTAACAAATTTTCCACCATGATCACTTCTAATAGCTGTAATAAAGTATCATTTTTTATTTTGAACCTTTTTGCAAAAGTATTTGAAAGTATTTAAAGTATCATCTTTGAGGTTTAGGAATAGAACCCAAGTGAATTTAGAGAAGTCATCGACAATGACAAAGGCATAATGTTTTATACCCATACTGACGGTTCTAGAAGGTCCAAAAAGATCTATGTGGAGCAGTTGAAGTAGTTTTGTAGTCGAAGAATATTTTAGGTTTAAATGAACTTTTTACTAGTTTACCAAATTGACAAGTATCGTAAATTTTATCTTTATCAAACTTTAAATGTGGTAGATCTTTGACAAAATAATTTTTTAAAGAAGATACATGCTAACATAGCCTAATCTCGTATGCAACAACCAAGTATCCTCCTTTAAACTCGATAAATATTTTTTATCACTATCAAATTCGATATTTATAAGGCATTTAGAAGAATCAAATTTAATATGACAACATTTATCACATAATTCACTAATACTAAGAAAATTATGTTTGAGGTTATCTACCAATAACATGGTTTCGATAGAAGGAGAAGAATAATTACCAATGTTTTCGATTTCAATAATTTTTCCTTTTACATTATCTCTGATGTGAACCCACGTAGCGAAGAACTACAAAACTCATGATTAGATTGAAATCGAACCCAACAAAGCCAAAGTAATCAAAATTTTGGATTTGATTCGAAAATAACGAATCAAAATAACCAACAATAAGCAAATGTTATGTCGACCCTTTTGATTGAATATTTGAAAATCTCATCCGATTGATTTGAACACCACAAGAAGAATCTTGATAAGTTCGTGATTTGTCCAATGAAGAACAAGAATTTGAAAGTAAATTTGCCTCCCAATAAATCTCAATAATAATGTTGTGTATCACAATGAAAAGAATGAGTCATATTTATAGAGAACCCATAAAACATAGCTAAAAATGGAATTTAAGCCTTAAAGATATCAAAAACATTCCATAAAATAGTTTTAACTTAATTAGAAGATTACGCGAAAATTTGAAAAAAATCCACTCCCATAATGAACTATGCGGCTGCATAGTGTAACTCTATGCGGTCACATAGATCAAATGAAAAGTCCCCCTTTGGTCTTGGTTGCATGCCTATCTCAACTATGCAGTCGCATAGTTGAGCTCCTCAGCCCCTTCTTCCGTTGCTTGCAACATGATGCTTCAATTGGTTTCGACTATCGACCCCTTATGAAAGTCATTCATTGGCTTGTTAACTTCGACATTTCGTCCACCATAGCTTGAGAAAGCAATTCAATCGCCTCTTTAACCTGCTTTGCTCTCGATCGTGTCATCGGACCTCCTTCGATAATCAACGGATCATTTATCGGGCTTGACTTTGACGCGCTCGACTCCGTACTCACATCAATCTCCGAATGTAACATAACCTCCATCCTTTACTTTGAAATTTGATAGTAACATTCTATCTCCAATCATGTGTTTTGAGCATCCGCTATCCAATAACTATTTGCTCTTTATCTTCTTTGGTTCTTACCAAAATAATTCAATTTTTGATGTTTTGAACTCATACAAGTTTGGGTTCTTGGTAGTTAGTTTTAGTGGATTCTCGAATGCACTTATTCTTGCTTTTAAAGTGTAGCCTCTTTTTCGATAGATAATTATATGCAATATGTCTATCTTTATTGCAAAAGTTACATGTAGTTTTTGAATGAGTGTTTGAAACTTTGACAAATAGATTTTTGTTTTAAGCATGCGTTATATCAAATTCCTCATTTATCAAAAACACACTTTTGATCTCCAAGTATTAAATCAATGTTCTTCTTACCTTGAGTAAATTTATAAATAATTTTAGTTAAGTTTTCAACTTTTTCTTTCAAGGAAGAATTTTTTTTAATTAATAAGTCATAGTCAACATTTTCTTTTTGGGTTTCCAAAACTTTTTTCATTTCATTTTTCAACAGGTAGTGCTCCTTTTTAAGAATAGAGTGATTTAAAGCAAGTTTTTCAAATTTCTCAAAAATTTCATCATAAGAGATAGATAAATCATCATATGAACATTTTTCAATAGAGTTTACCTCATTTTCAATTGTCATGAAGCACATGTTGGCGATTTCTTCTTGGCTATAATTTCCATCACGATCATCATCGTCGCTTTCATCCCATGTTGCTTGAAGTGCCCTTTTCTTGATATTTCTCTTCTTGTTTGGGTACTCGGTTCTCTTATGATCGGATTTGTCACAATCATAATAAATGATTTTTTGTTCATTTCTTCACCATTTTCTTCTTTCTTTTGGAATCTCTGATTATTTCAAAAACATCTCCATTTTTTGACAAGAAGAACTAGATTATCGAGCTCTTCATTACTCAAAATTTTACTTGTAGTTTCTTCCTCGTTTGCCGATTTAAGAGCAATTTGCGCTTATGAGGCTCCTTTGATTCCTCTTTACTTTTCGTCATTTTCTCCTTAGTATCGACATTGAATATATATCATCATCCTAACTTTTTAATAATTATAATATGCGCCATCAAAGAAAGGAGGACAGTTAATAGAATGTCTTTCAAGATTTTGAAGATTGTAGTTAGCTCTTTGCTCAAAATTGTAGAATCATAATTTTTAAAATGAGCACCTAACTTTGTTACCAATTTATATTCCAAAAATGGATAACCAAGAGAGGGGTGAATTGGTTAATAAATATTTTTTGAAGAATTAATATAAATTCAAGTAAGTTAAGTCTAAATAGATAAAATCAAATAATAAGGACAAATGTGAATGCGATAAGTAAAATGGAGAGAGAATGCAAACGATATAATTGTGGAGGTTCGATCCAAAACAATGATCTACGTCCTCCATTATCAAGCTCTCCGGCACGAGTAAGGTCTTTTCACTATGTTGATTGACTTGTGGTGCAATCTTACTCTTTACAATGCTTCTGGTGATTTACAAACAAGGAGCACATATCCTTATATAATGTTGAGCATTTTGAGACCTCAACACAATCCACAAATTGAATAGGAAAGTGATTTTATAATTTGAAACTTCTTCCTTAATTAATTATATGATCAAATTAAGTACCAAGAGATAAATTAGCTTAACACTTTAATGAATAATAATGAGTGAAATTCAAGTGTTATGTGAGAAAAACTTTGATGAGTACAATAATTTTCAAAAGGTAATTCAATCAAAAAAATTTCAAAGTAAATGATTTGATAGAGATAAATCAATGTAGCTTTGTTAAAAAATATCTCACATAAATGATTTTAAAGTGTTCTATTGAATGTATAGTGAATTGGTATTTATAACAGTCAAAACGCCAAAATATCTGACCAATCGGACAACCCATCCGGACGTCTGCTTACTGAATCAGACGACCAAACTAGCTGTTGTGCATCAAAATTCAGATTGGTTAAAAATTTGATCGTTGGACGAACCTGACGTCCATTAAGACAAAAAAATTTCGAATTTTTCTTTTCTTAATTATTTTAAAAGGTGTAGGCTTTTGAAAAACATTTTCACTTAACTTTTCAAGATAAGGGACATTAGTAAAAGATTTAAAAATTAAGATTTTTTTTTTATCTTTTTGAAAATAATTTATATGTGAGCGTTTTTATGAATAATTTATCTCGATCATAAAAATTTAACTTTTGAGCTTTTAGTGATTCATTGTTAAGGATTAAAACATTTTACCTTTACATATAGATTCAAAGCATCTCTATTATCTTCAATGAATGCCTGATTCGACGTGTATTCTTCAATTAATTTGACGTGATTACTTGGCTTTCATCTCGATTTTATTTGATAGTAAATTATGAGTCTTTTGGTAGCAATCATTTTTTCATCAATCGATCAATTTGGCCATACTTGCTATGAAGACTTGAATGCAATTGTTAGAAATAAAATGATTTGTTTGTTATAATCAAAACATGAGATCAACCAAATGTCAACAGAACTCACTAAAAGATTCATCATATTTCATTTTAATTTCCTCAAACTTAGTGGTCAACATTTGTAACTTAGATTTTTTTCACGATCTTAATTCCCTCATATGTGGTTTCAAGAATGTCTAATGCTTCCTTACAAGTCTTACACATAGACATACATTTGAACTCTTCGGGAAAAATAGTCATAAAGATAGCATGTATACATTTACTATTCCAATTACACGAGCCTAATTCATCCTTAGTCCAAGTGGAAACTTTTTTATGTGTAACAACACCACCAACAATTGTAGATGGGGTATTGCTTCACCACACTCATCCAAGCTCTCACATCCATAGATTTTAGAAAGCTCTCATTCCAACCTTCTAGTAAGCATAATTGCTTCCATCAAAGTATGAGAGAATGGATAATGATTGACTAATACTCATTTAGACAATGTTGGGTAAAAAATTGAAATAAGCCTTTGATACCACTTGTAATATACTAAGTTAAACAACTAATACCTAGAAGGGATTGAATAGATGTAATATGTCGAATTAAAAATAACTACTAATAACTTGCAACAAGTCACAAATTATTAATCAAGATGAATTGAATATCAATTTAAACCATAACAATCATTCAAACAATAATATAAAATAAAAAAGAAAAATAATTAACACCGAGAATTGTTTACAAAGGAAAAATCCTTGAAGAACTTTTTTAAAAGAAAAAACATTCAGGCACATGTACCAATAATTAATCCATTAGAAAAGACGGAACTTACAGAATAGGTTCAGACACAACTAAACATTTGTAACTCTGACCCCCAACGTGTAATCACCGAAGAACTCCACGATTGTGCACTCCAGCACCAACTCCAGAATCTCTGGACTTATGTTTTTCTTGTAGATCGCCAAGAACAATCTCGTTTTTCACTAATCAAAACTCCAATCACCTCTCAAGATCTTTAGAAATCTAAAGGATATTTAGTAGAGGGGTTTATTGGTATTTGATATTTTGGTGTTTTGCTCTTTTAGTGCATTAATCTTGTGGTTGAGGTAAGATAATTATGGTAATCAATGTGTGTTCTTCAATATGATCTTCTCTTTGATGAATATTTG